>AYLM01000982.1:0-37648 GCA_001625345.1 Cairneyella variabilis | reverse complement strand
CCTTTTGCTTTTGCTTTTCAAAACATTTCTCAGTGTTGACTTACTGTCAGAAGTGCTTTTTCACTACTTTTTAAAACAACGGTATTGCCGGCGGCGAGTGCTGGGGCAACTTTTCCAGACAAGAACACAAAAGGCAAATTCCAAGGGATGATAGCAGCCACAACTCCAAACGGCTGCTTCAAAGTCACATTGAAGAACCCCGGCATGTTCAAACTCGAGCTTCCTTTCACATCAAAGCCAGCTTCTGCAAAGTAATCGAATCGCCCAGCGGCTGCAAAACTCTCGAAGTATGTATTGATGGGCCTTCCCATTGACAAAGCCTCTAGATGGGCGAGTTCTGAGTGGCATTCTCGGATGAGTGCTGCGAGTTTCTTCATGGGCACGCCGCGCTGGTCGGGAGACAGGTCGGCCCAGCCAGGTTGGGCTGCCTTTGCTGCTGCGACTGCCGCATCGGTGTCCTCGATGCTGGCTTCGGATACTGAGAATAGTTAGTACCTTTTTGAAAGGAACAGAGCATTCAAATACCGTTCGCTATCACTGCATGAGTAGTAGGGGACCTGACCTCAAAAGTCTTTCCATCCGAGGACTCGCAGAACTGCCAAGTGAAGGCTTCGTCAGTCTGGGCTGGCCGTTTGGAACTAGGAAATGCTTACCTTGCCGTTTATAAATAAGCGAGTTTCAATCTTGTCCTTGTTGTTTCCATTGGTATGTTCGCTCGTATTTCCATTTACATCTGTGGTTGTGTTCATATTGACGGCGGTCCAGTTGCTTAGTTGAAGACGCTTTCCGATCGATATTCTGTAACTAGTGGTTCTCCTGAGCTTGTCCTAGGGCACACGAGATTTGCACAGACTTATAGGGGGATTCTCGACGCATTTCCACTTGCTGGTTGCGGTATACCGAATGGAATTTTGCCCATTCCGATAGTGTGGTACGGTTGCGGTAGTCCGCACTCGGCCAGCCAGCCGCGGCCCGTGCTTCCGGGGGTCAAGGGGGAGCGGCTTCATCATCCCGCCACTGTTCACGGGGGCATGACAGCGCTGAATCACCCGCTCACCATTTTTGCGGAGTACGCAGTAAGTAACTATGAATTTCGAAATTCGTCGTAAGACGAGGCTGGATTTATACCCGATTTCGGTTGCAAAGCTTCAAACTTCCAGTTGGCGCAGTCACTTGAAAACTTCAATTAAATGTCGTATCTCTCTACTTCTGTGATCAAATATATCTAGCAATCATGACGGATGAAGTCCAATACATTTTCACCAACCCATTGTCGGACCCCGGTCAACGCGGGGCAATACCTCAGCAATATCTCAGAACCACCGAGAGCCGATTGATAATCGAAACGCACGTTAAAATACCGCTACGAAATGGATTTCACGCCTTTGGAGATATCTACCGCCCTCAAGATGAATCACTGAAAGTTGCACCATTGATTGCATGGACTGTTTGTGCCCGCCTGCTTGATATTCCCTTCTCACTTATCTTATTCTGACGTGTCCAGCCCTACGGGAAGCATAATCCTGCCCCGCTCCACAAGATCTACCCCAACTCTGGCACCGACCCATCTTGGATATCTCAGTACACTGCATTCGAAGCACCGGATCCTTTATACTGGTGCAAACACAGCTACGCTGTGGTGATAATTGACGTTCCCGGCTCATGGCTGGGAGAAGGACCACCGATATTCACATCCGGTAAAGAGGAAGCAGAGTCATTCTACGACTGCATTGAGTGGATTGCCGGTCTCCCATGGAGCAGCGGAAAAGTTGGGCTTAGCGGAGTGTCATATCTAGCAGTGAGCCAGTGGCACGTCGCAGCATTGAATCCTCCCAGTCTAGGCTGCATCGTCCCCGACGAAGGCTGGTCTGATTTCTACCGCGAGGTTGTTCGCCACGGTGGCATTCCCTGCACCTCCTTCTTCCCCTACATTGCAGAGCGCTGGGGCGCCACCATCAACAGGCCAGAAAATCTGCTCAAGGAAGCTGAGGCCCACCCCCTCTTCGACAGTCTGTGGGAAACCAAGAAGGCCAAGCTCGAACAGATCAAAGTCCCCGCTCTTGTCATTGCGAGCTTTGCTGACCAGGGCTTGCACACCCGAGGGACTCTGGAGGGCTTCAAGAAGATCTCTAGTGAGAAGAAGTGGCTTATTGTTCATCGGCGCAAGAAGTGGGCTTTTTACTATACCCCGGATGTTGTCGAGAAACAGCGGGCTTTTTACGACAAGTTCTTGAAGGGGCGGCAGGACACGCAGGTCGAGACATGGCCGCGGGTGTTGATGGAAGTGGGCGATCGCTACTACGATGGCGAATGGCGTGATGAAGCTGAGTGGCCTCTGAGCCGTCAGTCGCTGACCAGCTACTATCTCGACTCAACTTCTGGTTCCCTGGCTCTGCAAGCCCCAGCCGAGACTTCCAAGTTCTCATACCATTCATTGGGAGGTGGGCCCGAGGAGATACGTGCTATCTATGACATGAAGTTCGACTTCCAGGTAGAGATTTCAGGCCATATTGCAGCTACTTTGTTCATGGAGATACTGGAGGGTGACGATATGGATGTATTTGTAGGAATCTACAAACTTGATAAAGAGAAGAAAGTCGTTGGTCAGGTTATGTACGCACAGTAAGTTAGCCCCTCCCTTCCTCAACTAACTTCACCTCACCAAGAAATCAAAGATACTCCGACGGGCCCGTTTGTCTCGGCTGGCTTCGCGCTTCCCACCGAGAACTCGATCCCCAACTCGCCAGACCCGAACAACCCGTTCTGTTACACAAGCGAGAACTCAAGCTCATCCCTGGTGAGGTGTATCGTCTTGATATCGAGTTCATCGCTAGCTCCATGGTGTATCATCCCGGCGAGACGCTGCGTCTCATCGTGCAAGGAACAGATATTTATGTAAAGCCTTCACATCAACTAAGTATCCTTGTGTCTAACCTTTGCATTGCAGAGACGCACCAACAGCACCTTTCCACCTGAGATCCTCACTCGCCATGAAAAGGAACAGGTGAATCGTGGGTATCATAAGATTTCTACTGGCGGGATGTATGCTTCGCATCTTACCGTTCCCATTATTCGCTAGTTACGACGAAAACCCTTGATAACGGCAGCGAACGCGCTAGTTTATAAATGTTTTAATTTAAGTATTCTGTATCTACAATTTTCGTAGAGTTCGAGTCAGTAACAAACTTCAAACATACACAAGCCCAAGCAAAGTCCTCACTGCTTCACTCAAAACAATACTTTCCTTCACTTCGCTCTATCATTTTTCAAAGGTATTTCATTCTCATTTCCAGATAATAAGTATATAAAACCACCATCCCACGATCATCCCTTACCTCTACTAACCCTTCCTCGGCGCCTTCTCCATTAACAAACTCACCGCCTCCAACTCCACCACATGCCCCTCCGGACTCAAATGATACCAAACAACCATCCTAACCCTCGGTCCCTTCTCCCCATAAATCGGGCCCCACTTCCCCGCAAAATCCTCCGTCTCAAAGGCACCCTTAGCTCGAAACTTGGTGTGGAAATCCGCAACAATATATTTCCCCTCCTTATCAAAAGCGAGCTTTTGGAGATTCAGCGTCTCCGTTAAGACCGTGTGCATGGGCGCTAACCAGGCCATGTAGCCTACGAAGGTCTTGGTGCTGAGGGAGGCGATGTTCATCTATTTGTGTTAGGGATTGGGGGAAGGGGAGGGGAGACGGACGAAGATGTCTTTACTGTAGTAGGCTGAATACCCAGCGAAATTGTCGGCGTTGAAGTTTGCGACGTAGTCTTTGAAATCCGCCTCGGATTTCAGGGTTTTGGTTTGTAGCGGGTAGTCTGTATATTCGGTAGCCATTCCTAGAAATTGCTGAATGGGGAAAATTGAATTCGAGATGGAGGGCGAGGTTTGAGACGGGGGGAAGGGAGGGGTTGAAGATTTGATATAATGCTAGGTGGCAAGGGTGGTTCCTAAAGATGGCCAAGAAGCCTGAGTACTTAGTTGCTGCTAACTTTGGTGGCGGGTTCAAAGGTCCGTCGGAGCAGGTATATTGATATGTACCGATCCGCTAAATTCTACTTCCTAGAGTCGAAGAGATCAACTTCTATAGGGTGGTACACAAGGCTCAAAGTTTTAAGAGGTGGTTTAAAGATTCCATTTTGGTCTAGTTTTCGATTGTTGGAAGTACAGTTATCTAGAGGATAAACATGATAACATTATTGAGGACGGTTAGGTGTGTAGGCTTGGGTTGTACAACAATTACTACGGACTTTGCATACTACTCTACTAGAGTTATTTGCTCCTTATACATAAATCTCACCCCACAACTTTCGGAGATGCCAACTTCGCGGCTCTAATCGTTGAGATCTTTCCCTCTCCTGTTAGGTCATACCATATTAAATACGGTGTATTATATCCTTGACCCTTCTTGATAGGAGGCATGTTGAAATATCCCTATTAAGGTGTAAGAGGAAAAACATTGCCATAATGGTGACTACCGTAATAACTCACTTGGTCCAAATCAACCAACGAGGTGAAAGTTACATCTGCACGGATAACAAATCCTGTTTTGTCAAGGACAACTCCATCAAGATGAATATTCTCGTTGATGATTTTGCGCTGCTCGGTAAAGAACGCAACGATCTTGTCGCTGCCGCATATCGTCAGGGTGGGGTTGAGGATCAACTTGATGTCTGGTGTGTAATATGCAGCAAAGGTTTGGAACAGATTGGTGCTGAAAGCTTTGGCGTATGTCTCAATATCGGTTTTGGTGCGGATAACTGATGCCATTTTGAGAAAGTAGGCCCTGTACGTATAGTACAGGGAGAGAGGGTTAGGAGTGATTAGTTGATGGTGATCGAAACAGTTGAAAAAGCCATGCTTCTCCGTACAATACTTTACTTTGAACGGTTCTTGTTCAATGCTGTATGGCTCCATCCGGTTGAATTAAGACTAAACCTCGACGGATTGACAGTCCGTCGCTTAATCGGCCCTCGTGAATGTACTTTTCTATTGCGCCCGGTCCTATAGTAAACTGCGGTAGGAGCGGCGTGAATTGCACATTGCATGACGGCATCCAAGCCACGAACTCGCGGAATCATAATCCCGAGAACCAGCTTTCGGCAGCCACCTCCGCGACGGCCTCCATCTCGGCCAACCCCGCTGATGCCTTCTGTCTCAAAATCCAATTTGCAAATAATACACCCCACAGTCATCATCCAGTAGCCTTGCCGTATCTTCATGCACCCCACGCTTGCTTGATACCAACGCCGTAGACTTCTATAATCGGCCAAGGCACACCCCTCTGTATTGAACTCGGAATACATTCATACTTTACTACATATTGCTCGAGAGTCATTTAACAACATCAAGCAGTTGGTACTCTGTGCATAGTGACTTCTCCATGTTTTACGATAGACCCCTCAGTTTGGGCGATGACCCGGCCACCCCCCTGTTCGCCTTCTTTCTGCTCCTCGGTTCATCCCCCTGCTTACAATCTTTCATATCATCTATCAGAAATATCTGTCTCCACTACGACACATTCCTGGGCCCTTCCTAGCTTCTATAACATCGCTATGGCAGGTGAAGGAATCTTGGAGTGGGCGATGGCATGAGAAGAGTATTGCCCTGCATGAGAAATATGATAAGAACGCTCTTTTCTTGTATGATAAGTCTTGAAATAACTTTGGTGTTCCAATAGGAGAAATTGTGCGTATCGCACCTAATGAGGTGTCGCTAACCACTGCTTCTGCCATCCCAACCGTATATGGGCATACAGGAAATGCATGGTGTAAGGTCAGTCAGTCCGCTTCACGTTCACTTCTGGTTCAAAGAATAGCTGTATCTGACGAAGCTCTGTCAGATTGGTGCGAAAAATGGCGGATTCCAGGAACGACTTATGGTTTCTTCGCTGAGACGGTACCGGCCAAACATCTAGACCTGCGAAGACGGGTATCAAAGGCCTAGAGCATGTCTTACATTATTGCAATGGAAAAGTATGTTAATTTGCGTAACCAATTGATTCTTGCTAACAGACTCAATAGCTATGCTGACAACCTGATACGACGCTTCATGCGGCAAATGGAGAGCAAGACACTTGAAGCGATCGACCCAACGAAATACACCTCATTTTTCGCCTTCGATGTAGTTGGTGAAGTGGCGCTTGGCAAGGCATTTGGGCTGTTGGAGCACGGCTCTGACCGTGTAGATCTGGCACGCTGGGCGTACCTTTCGATCTCTTCGAAATCAATGCTCAGTTGGACATGGTTAAAGGCTAGTGTGATCAAGACTCTGCAAATATTAGAGAATGATTAGCGTCTCAGTATGCTTAGGAATAAGGTGTCCAATCATGTTTAGAGAAATCCTTCGTTTCGTGAATGCAAATTTTGAATTTCATGCCCAAACTATCGGTAATTTTGATCTCAATGACTAGGATATTCGGCCTCCACGCCATGCAAGTGTAAATCAGTCAGATAATCATCTGCTCGCTTCATTTTCTTACATCTCACATGCACCCTTTGTGCTACATACTCGCCCAGTTGTCTACCATCCAACATCAAACTTCCCGCTATAATCAAATGCTGCGGCAGGATCTTCATCTCCTTCTTCCACCACATCATTCCCATCAACGAAATCAGATGGTGGCGTAACCCTTGGATATATTTTGCGCATTGGCGACTCGTCCAGCACCTTGAATGTCTCCGGATCCGGATTTTTCTCAGCCTGGACCCGATTCGCTTCGTCGATGAAGTAGTTGTTGTACGTGAAGCCTTCATCGAAACAGAATTTGAGGACATCAGCTCGCCTTTCGACTAAGGCAAGCGTAGCTAGTGACCCAAGGACGCACTTCGCTTGATCTCCGTCTAATATTAAGCTAAGCCTCTCCTTGATTGCAGCAATATCACCGGTACGGTAGGCTGCGAAGACAGCTTCGAATGGTTTTATGTCTGAGATAGGAATGCATTAGTTGCTGCAGTCAAATGGATCAGGAATAGTGCTCTCACCTTTTACAGTCCACGGATCCATTCTCAAAGTCCAGTTCCGAATCGAGTATCCAAATAAGTCAGCTTTGAGCAGCTCCCATGCGTCTTGTTGAAGGTCGTCTCCATCGTGCTCAACGCCTTGAGCGTGGACTAGGAGATGATGGAGGTATTCTGCTTCCGTGATGCCTCCCTTTTGCTTCGCTTGAAAAGCTGGTAGAAAACATAGCGACGTGCTGCTTGACATTTTGAAATTCGGTGTGAGATTCCCGGTTTCTTTTTTGCTCTGGTAAATACCTCGAGGGTTCAGGTATGTGTTTGATTTACGTTGCCGGACCGGATTCAGAGTTTCTTGGTCGACAAAGTCTAGAGATCTGTTTATGCCTTTGATTCCTGAGGGATTTGTTGCTTAATTTTGGAGCCTGCGCCGTATGCACGTCGCCTTTATGGCTGAGATCGAGGCTGAGAGTGGCGCAGATCAATTGCCCGCGGGGCAAGGTTCGATCCTTCGTAGACCAATCGGGAAGGCGATACTAGACGCAGAGAACGTCACATTCAACTGACGTATCGTCATTAATTCCTTCAAACTTCGAGTATGAGCTCCACAAGTCAAAGTTGATAGCATGGTCGAAAGACGGCTCGCGGTACGAACCTACTCGCGACACTTCAGCATCTCCCCAGATTCACGAGGTTTCAGGATGAATGGTTGCAAGTTTCGCACTCGCGCATATACGCAAAAAAATTCTCTTGGCGCATCCTAAGTTGAGGCAGGAATATTTCCAAGTCACTAATTTTAGCGCACGATAGAATTCATGAGTCGAAATAGAACAAGATGTTGCGGTCCACATTCGGCGTATAATCCGGATGCAGTACTTGAGACCGCAGCACAGTTCACGGCACGGCTTCAGGCGTGGCCGGTTAAATGGACATCCGCTAAAGTTCCGGCGCAGCTCACCCACAGCCGCCACCAAATTTGGACGTCGCCTTCCTCTTTAGCACTCATCGTCCCAATTTCAAATGCCTGAGGCATTCAGGATGAATACCCGAGGAAGCAACAGAGCCTCTCGCGTCAATCCATCGTCTCAAGATAACATTGGACATATGGGTTACCCATAAACCCATGTGCTAGGCACGTGGGCTTGAAGGATCCGATATCATTTGCTGAAGAGGAGGGGACTAACGTTCTCTGTACTGAGACATCCTGTGCGGCTTGGAACAGGATTCAGGAGACTCCTTTCATCCAGCTCCAACGTCGGACGGTCTCCTATTGTTCTTGGCGGACATCCTCTGTCTCTGTTCTTGGTGAGTGGCAGGAATCGCAGTCTGTTCTTGATTATGAAGTCTCAGGACAATTTTCATTTGAGAAGTATATATATCTAGACGCTCTCTAGTCCAAGAGATCTCTCATCATTAGCACCAGCCACATTCTCTCTATAACACCATCTTCCTATCTTTCCCTTTTCGAACCTCAAGTCATCTTACAAAAGCATTCAAAATGTATTTGCAAAACGTTATCCTTCAGACAATCTCTGTCATTGCTATTGCTCAGGGAGTCTTTGCTCTGCCCACTGTAGACACTAGTCTTGAGGCACGCGGCACAGTGCCTTGCGACGATATATCAAAGTATACAGTCGAGGTTGGTGACTCTTGCGAATGCTCTTCATCTCATTCCAACTGTGCTAACCCTACTTCAACAACAGTATTTCATTTCAACCGCCTGTAGTCGACCAGCCAAGTCCAGTTGCCTCTTCTACACCCGCGGCCTTAGCCCAACAGCCAGATTTTACGCCAAGTCAGGCGGGAGGAGCATGACCACAATTTGGGTGCGCGTTGTCCTTTTCACTCTATTAGTCCTACTGCTCACAAGATCCTAGGAACTTTGGCCCGGCAGCTACTACAACAACAAAGTGGGCGTCTCCTCTAATCCCCTTCGCTGCATCATGCAAAATCTGGCCACCCGCCGCATGTACTTCAGAAGCATGTCTCAAGCCATGGCTGAGATGTGCGATGTCTTTGCTACGGTTATGACGCTCGATATTAACCAGATCCCGACGGATGGTATTTGGTATCTGACGGAGTTTCCGACGTTGAAGGGGAGCGGGAATCTAGGGACGAAGGTGACGCAGATTGAGGCTATTTCTAGGGATGGGAGTGCATCGAAGAATTTGTGGACCAGGAACTCGAGCAAGAGGGATGAGGAATGGATGGAGGAGGAGTTTGAGAAGAGAGAGGTGGTGGAGGATTTGCTTGCGAGAGATACTTGTGGATCGGCGGATAATGCGTATTTTGATGAGGGTGGTGCTATGGAAGTCGACTGGTAGATGGCCTCTTCCAAGTCTGGTTTGAGAAACAGTGGAGTCTGGAGGACTTGGGACTGCTTGAATGGATGGGATTGCGTGGAGTCTGGCGTTGTGTAAATATCTCTTCACGGCCTGATTATCTGCAACAAATATGAATGTCCTTAGATAAAGCTATAATTTGTGAGGCTTTTACTTCAAGTAGCCTGCTTGCAATGAATTATGTCAAAATTCGTTTCGCCTCTAAATCTGGTAGATACCCGCCTACATCTGAAATTCCTCAGGTCAAGAGTCGGCCGGATTCAGCCAATCAGCATGCTTTATAACCTGCTTTGCCGTACGAAAGTTTTGAGAATTCCAACACCCAAAAAGCACGTGATCGCAGATTTAGGAGGCTGTGCAGGCACACTCGGCCTCCAATTTATCTTGTCGAGCCCTTTTTCAAGCGATTTCATTCATTAATCAGGGATCCGCAACTTGATAAGATAGAGCAGAAGACGAGCTTTCTAAACGTATAAATTTTGTTGTAATTCGATCTCATTTCGTTTTGAGTATATTGTTAGGGCAAAGTTCGACGGTGCTACGAACTTACAGTGGGAGGACGTCGCTACAGGGCTAAGCGACGCCAATGGCAGATATTCAAAATCGAAGGCTATGAAGCTGCGATTCGGAATTTCTTACCCCAACCCTAAAAGTCCACTTTGTGGACTTTTAGGTTGCCCTGTGTAACTCGAAATTCCCGGCCTCCAAAACTCGTGACTTGGCGCTCAAGCTCGCCACTCAATCCTGATCTTCATCCAATGCAAGCCACAAGAGCAGTGCTTCCCGGAACACCTGCTTAACACTCTCCAACATCGACTCGATTTCAACTAACCACGCACCTGCAATCCTTTCTTCTCTGTAAGCAGCTTCTCAGAATTTCGACGCCAGAAAGCACGTGAGCAAAAATAATGGAGCGTGGATGGCCTCCAATGCTTTCAAATCACCCACACCTCTCTCCCTTTTATCGCCTATTCTCAATAGATCAAAAATCTGAGAAGACAACTAGATCGAGCAGGCTGTGCGCTTTTCATGCATATAAGTTTTACTGCAATTCGATTTCTTTTGTTTTTGTATTGTTAGTTCCAAGATCGAATGTGGAGGATGCTGCGAACTTGAGAGGGTGGGCTGACGTTCCCGAGGTGGGCTAAGCGAGGCAAATTCGATGAGTCGGGGAGTGGTGGAGGTGCTTTGGCGCTCCATTCGGTTTTTTGCCCCGTAACTCGGAAGTTTCAGCCTACAAACTCGTCATCTGGCCCACTCGACCCTAGAGAATGCAAGCCACAGTTTGCTTGGCGTCTGAAGTAGGTAGGCTGTCATGCATGTGCTTTCTCAGTTTTAGATCAACCAATTAGCTCATTGCATAGTCTGCCTCTCTATAAGCAATTTTCAAAAATTTCTATACCTAAAAATCACGTGTAGTAGACCTATGATTCACACCTGAAATTTTGGCCTCCAAATTCTCAACCCCTACCCACACCTCATCCACCTCTCTCACCTCTCTCTCAAATTTGAATAAATCAAAAATCTGAAAATTGAAGGGTATCCAGCAGATGATGCGCATCCTGAAAATCTAATTTTCATAGCGATCTGATAACATTTGTTTTAGTGGGTAATTGTTGGTGAAGCCTCGCCGACTCGTTCGAAGTGGTGCGGACTGAGATGGTTGGCTGAAGTTCTCTTTTTGGAGGGTTAAGCGAGGCCAATGGTGAGGGTCGAGGAGTGAGGTTTGGGAAGGGTGGCTTTGGGGATTTTCGTATCCCTTTACGCTGTGTAACCCGAGAATCACAAAATTTTGGCCTCCAAACTCGTGATTTGTATCCACGTGGGGGACCTGGGAGACGGGAAGGTAAATAATATCGTTACTTCTACGACGTGCAGCTCTAACTTGATGATTCCAGCGACGTCCAGTCTCCTATTTCTTGTTACTAAGTAGTCTTGTATTCAGCCAAAATGAAGTTTGGTAACAACTACGTAGCTGCTGTTCAACTGCGACACGTGACATGAGATGGGAATTCGACCAATAGCAGTCTTTCATTTTGATATCGCATACAACTAACTTTTGGGATTTCAGACTCTTAGAGCCTCAATAATCCTTGTACATCTGAGTGCGGGTGGTGCCGTCACATTAACTCGGCCTCCAATTTTGAGGCAGTGCTCCGGCTGATGTCTCTGATTTCCCAAAGCTCTTATGCCGGAGACGTGATTTTTAGGGAGGTACATAACGACATTAGCATCCTATTCAAAGCCTTCCATCATTACCATACATACTTGAGCTTTGTCGAGTTAAGCATCCACTTTGTTGGCTGCCAAACCTGTTTCCTCCTTTGCTCGTTTAAAGGAGACAAGACGATTGTCCAAGCCGGACTAAGGAAAGGGGTTCCCGGCACTCGACATATTTCCATAGTTCAGGCAGCGTCTGCCGTACTTGTGTAGATGTTCTAAGACTTTTCAAAGAAAAATGCATTGGACCTCTAACTGGAAGATCAGTAAGCGATGTAAGCCAACTTCAACTTTTCCTTATTTCCGTCAGGTCTTCCACTGCGCGTTTCATCCAGCAGAATTCTTCATCCGTGTCCAATAACCAAAGTTCATAGGCCTTAACAAGCTTTGCCGTTGAATGCCAAGCAAAGCTTCATTTACACCTCTTCAGGAACCTCTTGCTCAGCCTCGATTGCTTAAGGATCTCCTCCCCTGTCTTCCTGAAGAACCCAATCAAGCATCGAGATTATCCCAGGGGGCCGTACAGCACGTGATCAATAATGCAACCCCACGTCACCCAATTCGAAGCAATTCTGCTGTGCCTCTCGTACAAATCGGGTACACTCGTGACGAGCTGACAGCGCATCGAGTATCCCTGCAAAATACGTCAAATTCGTGACTTCGTCCGCAAGTTCCGTAGCCCGACGCTCCAGCATCTCGTATTGATCATCAGATGAGCGGCATGGTCAGGGTGGCGGGTGCGGTGTTTATTACCCGTTTGTCCCCCATCCATAGAACTTTCTGGAGAAAAACTGGAACTTCCCCAGCGGGTTGCCAACTCCACCGGTCGAGGAATGATGATGGTATCACGATCGCTTCAATTGTTCTTGAGTGTTTGTTGAATTGTTTGATGATTAAGGTCATTGAACGCACTCGTTTTCGGCCTTGCGATCCCGACAGCTTTATTTTAATGCGGGGTGAGTTCAGCCGCTGATCGCATCATCGCACCTGCCAACTTTACTCTCACGAGGAGTCGCCAGTTACAAGTGCGCGATCAAGTATCGGAATTGAAATCATGGCGAGTCTCAAGGCATTTGTTGCCATGCTGCTCGCGTGGATGGTCTCTATTCCAGCAGTCGCTGGAATCGCAGTGGACTGGAATTCTCAAGGTACCCCGCCTTAAGGTTATCCGGGCATCGCTCGCCATTCACGGAGCTAACAGAACTCTGGAATCAGACTCCATCAAAAGCGCCGCCAGCACCGTAGCTTACGGCTTAATGACCTATTATTCCGGGAACCAAAGTGGACAAACACCTGGAGAATTCCCGTATCCGCCATACTACTGGTGGGAGTCTGGCGGAGCCTGGGGCTCAATGATCGCATACTGGCATTACACCGGCGACACCACATATAACCAAGTTGTCAGCGATGCACTGCAATTCCAAGTTGGGCCCGATAAGGACTTCATGCCCCCCAACGAGACATTCACTATGGGTAACGACGATCAAGCATTTTGGGCAATGGCCGCGTTAGCAGCAGCCGAATACAATTTCCCTAACCCCCCATCTACCGATCCCTCCTGGCTCTCCCTCGCACAAGCAGTATTCAACGAGCAAATCGTCCGCTGGGATACAAGTACCTGTGCCGGTGGACTCCGGTGGCAAGTCGTGCCTTCAGCAAACGGCTACGATCAGAAAATCACCATCGCGAATGGCGGGTTGTTTAATATCGCAGCGCGCCTAGCGAGATATACGGGCGATGATATGTATGCGCAGTGGGCGTATAAGATCTGGGACTGGATGTTTAGGATTGGGCTTATTGATAATGAGAATTATAGTATTTATGATAGTACGGAGTGCCAGCTGCAGAATTGCACGGTTATAGATAAGAATCAGTGGACGTATAATGTGGGGACTATGTTGATGGGGGCGACGGTTTTGTACAACTATGTAAGAACTTGCGCCCAAAACCTCTCTCTGTTCTCTTTTGTTTTTTAATCTACTGACTTTTTGGGGGGGGGGGGAAGACGAATGGAAGCGAAATATGGTACAACCGCACCGCCAACATCGTTTCAACCATGCTCTTCGACTTCTTCTCCAACAACAACACAATGGTCGACATCTGCGAGGTCGCCAATGCCTGCAACGTCGACGAACACTCCTTCAAAGCCTACCTCTCCCGCTGGATGGCAGCCTCAACCTACATGGCTCCCTTCATCTACCACAACATATCTACCGTACTTTTGGCATCCGCCAAAGGCGCCGCAGCACAGTGCATCGGTACATCAGTTGCTGGCGTCGCGGGACCGCCTAATGGTCAAATATGCGGGCTAAAATGGTTTGAGTATGGGGTCTGGGATGGGACTGCGGGATTGGGGCAGCAGATGGCGGCGCTTGAGGTTATCTTGGGGACGTTGGCGGATCCGAATAATCAGGCGCAGGTCCCACTTACGAATGCGACGGGGGGAACGAGTATTGGTAATCCGACGGCGGGGAATAATGGGAGTGCGGTGCCTGCGTCTGCAGAAGTCTTGCCCGCAACGTTGAAGGATAGGGCGGGAGCGTGGTTTATTACCGCTTTACTGTGTTGTTTGGCGCTTTTTGCGTGGGTTTTCTTGAGTACTACTGCTTGGGAACATGGGACGGCGACGGTTGCGGGAAAGAGAGGACGTAACTGGAAGGGGAAGGAGAAGGGTGGGGTTGTGGCTGCACGTGCACTCCGGAATGTAATTAAGTTGGGGAAGGTGGAGAATGGAGCTGCGGCTCCGGCTGCGGCGCATGTTAGGACGGGATCGATGAGGAATAGTAGGCTTAGTAGCATGGTGTTGGCGGATGCGGATGCGGATGGGAAACGTATTAGTGAAGATGGGGCGCGATTACATCGGAAGAGTGTACCGATTTATAAGGGTGGGGATTTGCCGACGTGAGGTTCGGATTCAACTGTTTCGAAGAAATCCATGGTGCCATTACAGCAAGCAAGTATCATACAAATACCAACGAAGGTCTGAATTGAAGTCCCGGTGCTTGTCTCCACAGTTTGAGCTAACCCAGGGGCTCGCTTATTGGCGAAAGCCGGCTCCCTTCGATGAACTCAAGTCAGTTCATAAGGTGTACAAGCGGGGGTTTGTCGAAGCAAAAGTGTCCAGCCAGTCACAACTCTTAATGGTCAGCGCCAGCTATGAGCATAATATATTTTGGCACTGGGGCTCAACCAGCGTGTTGTTGGCCTCGCATCTTTGGCCTCAAATCCAACGCACGATCCAGCATGGCGTCCAACCACCGCCCTCCTTCAAGCTCTTCTCGCAAGACCAGATATTAAAATTCACACCCAACTCTATTTTAAAAATAGTTTGGGGCTCATGTGCCGCCTCCACTCTGCAGACGTGTTAGTAATCACTCCCGTCACAATCACTGGACGCTGTTTTGACAGCGAATCAGCGTTCTCAAAAGAGCACACGAGCCAAAGGCTTGTTTGGGATTTCGTACACTGAGTGAATTTTGCGATTGGATGATATGGTACACTTGGAACTTTAGACCTCACGCATGGCCTCCACTCCTTAGCGAATAGATTCATTATTTCCAACTTGGGCCTTTCAGTACATCTAGCATGGCTTCTTTTCAATCGTGGATATTTGAAATGAAGAAGTCACCGAGCTCTTGCCGGTTTCTATCATCACTGATACCTCGACTGGGAGAAAATGAGCCTCAAGTATCTCCTACTTTATATGGCCTTCATTGTTGCAAATCATTCATTAAAGAGTGAACGCTGCTGGGCTTGTTCCTCCCGACCCCCAAAGTACATTGGAAGTGACCAATCAAGATGCTTCAGAGTTCACGACCGGCAATGCAGTTTGAGAATTTTATACTCTCGATCTTGCTTTTCATTGGTTTTTTTTTTGAGCCACCAGCTCGGTGATCCAATTTGGAAAGTCGTGGCGTCCACTTTCGGGAATCCCACGTGCCATTGCGTACTCGGTGAGAACATCCGTGCAGTTCTTGCGGTAGTGAGTACCCAATAAGGTTGCTTAAATTCCCTAGCGAGGAAGATGTGATCTGAGACTTTTGACACTATGATGCTATTTCTGAAGAGGCAGGGCGTGTTCCTTGCCTCCAAACTTCAAAAGTCCCAGCAAGGCTTTTTTATGAAAGGATTCAAGACGAGAGCCGAGTGGCGGAGCTCAGAGCATCCAATCAGCACTCTTGAAAGTTTGAAGGCTACAAGTAGATTTTGGAGATTTCGTACACTCGACAAGAGGGTTTGATTCGCTAGAATGAAACCGTACACAGTACCCTCGCTGCTTCTCTGCCTCCACTCTCTGGGCGGGAGCTTCCATTTGTGTTGGGCAGTGTTGGCAGAGAGTGTATCCAATGAGATAGCTCAAAAAATTTAACGAGAAAGATGTGCTCTGAGATTTTTGACACCATGAAGCTCTTTAGGTGTGGGATGAGCTTGAAACTCGTGTGGATGAGCTACAAACTTTGGCCTCCAAAATTGAGTCTGAAGACGTTCGATCGAATCTTAGGGGACTGGGGATAACCAACCAGAATCCTTGAGCTCCGCTTGCCTGAATCCTTACTTGCAACTTTAACAGAGCTAAGGAATCTCATACAATCTCACGGTGCTCTTACCACTCTGATATCGGAATATTTTATGACATCGAAGTTGCTCGAAGTCGGCTGTTGTGTGTGGGGGCGGGGAGCGGGGTGGCATGGCGGAAGTGCAAGAAGGTTAAAGTTGTCAGAGCCTCGCTCCGCCAAATCTCGCTTCATGATTGCAATCTATCAACTTGCTTGTACCCTTGGAAATAAACTTGAAGTGGCCTAGATTCGGCACTCCTTCAAATAAAACGGCCGATGCTACCTCGAGATCAAAACTGCTTTTTCCTGTCGACTGCAAAGAAGCGCGGCACGTTGCGCAACTTGAGTATGCCTCGCCGCTCTGCTGCAAGGAACTTGACAAGGGTGGTGAGATCTAGATCTATGACCCTATGGGAGTGCAGGTTCAAAGCGGCTTAATTTATCTCTTTCTTGTCCCCATGTTTACCCAATCTAGTTTGGAGTTAAGCTTACCTCCCATCTTCTTCTCTGTACAAGAACCCACAATCGCTCAAGTGGGCAACCAAACCCTGTCAATGTTGAGAATTATTCTTCTCTCATGTCCAAGGTTGCTCCCATTTTCAAGACCACCATGCTGGTCTTTTATTTGGATTTCAAGCTGACAGTTTCAGTGGTGTGAGCATACTCCTGCCTCAGACACTGCCTCATAGAAAGGCACGTGGGTTGTCAAAGAAGCCTGTTGATTGTGCAGGCCTGATCCGAGTGGTTCAGTGAACTGATCTAGCAAGGAGACTTCATAGAATAGTTTGAATTTCTGCAAGGCACAGGTTGCATTGCAACACCAAGGATTAGATATTGATGTTAGTTCAAGTCGAAGGATGATAGGCCTGATCATCTCATTCTTCGTGGTGAGATTCAAGGATGAACGTCGCCCGAACCTTTCAATGCATCTTCCGAGGTGTTTTGTTCTGTAGGTATTAATACTCATTGCTCGCCGCCACTTGTTCTCTTCTGTTTCGGTAGAGCGCATCTTTTGCCGCTTGTCATTCGTTTATTTTCCGAGCGTCTCCCTTCGCTTTTTAGAGATGCTTTCTGTCACTCTTTCAAAGATTGTCTCCGTTGCAATAGCTTTGGGCTTCAACGCACAACTTGCCACTGCTGATGGCACTTTTTACTCGGCGCTCAAACCATGTCCTCAAGCATGCCTTCTCAGCGGCACAAGCTCTGGTAACTGGACGACATACCGTGACACCACAAACCTCTTCGCTTGCAACCAGTCAATGTTGCTGGACCTGGCAATCCACAATCCCGTCGATGACCCAAGCACTCATCTGGCATCTTCACTTGCACCGGAACGCCTGCCAGCCAAAACACTACTTGTGATCAAGGTCTCCAGACCACAGCTAGTGTTCAGACAGCATGGTCTGGCAGCGATGCTGGCAGCGTATCCGAAATCGTCGGTGCTGAGCAGCATGTCCCGTACAACTTGGCACAAAGCGACTGCAACACCACCAAAGCCACTACATCATTTGTGTATCTCAATGGAGCCACCGTTGGAGTCTTTTTCTCGAGCAAAGATGCTTGATGAGGGAGCCACCAACTTAGTCCAGCAATTCATCAACAGTGTTGAGCCAAAACAAAGGCAACTTCCAACTGATGCAGGTTTGTGGTTCAGACCGGACTGCTGACTATGTCCTCGGAGTTGCTGCTACCACTGCAGCTGCGGGTGACCTTGCGTCCATCGCGGCCGTCCAAGCAGCTCTGAAGACTTGGAGCTCGGGCGAGTGGGTTACTGACTCTGATTCGTCGTCTACGTCCAACATCACTGACTTGAAAACCACCATTCCCTCCAATACAGTTAATTCGACTCTGACAGCCAGATCTGGTCAGCACCTGATACCACGAGCAGACTGTACAACTGTCCAAGTCGTCTCTGGTGACCGTTGCGGCTCCTTGGCAACGAAGTGTGGGATCACAGCCGCACAGTTCACCACTTACAACCCAAGCTCAACACTCTGCTCAATGCTCGCCGTCGGCGAGTACGTCTGCTGCTCCGCAGGCACACTTCCCGACTTAGCTCCTAAGCCATATGCAAACGGGATTTGTGCAACCTACTACGTTCAAAGTGGGAACTACTGTTCTGCAATTTCTGCATCAAACGGCATCACAGTTGCTGATATCGAATCCTTCAATAACAACACGTGGGGCTTGGATGGGATGCAATGACTTGCAAGCATACATGAATATTTGCTTGAGCACTGGGAATCCACCAATGCCAGCCTCAATCGCTAACGCAGTTTGCGGACCTCAAGTGTCTGGCACAGCGGCGCCTACGGGAAGTGAGAAACTCGCAGGCCTCAATCCATGCCCTTTGAATGCTTGCTGCGACATTTGGGGCCAATGCGGATTTACCATCGACTTCTGCACCGCCACAGTCTCTCCTACTGGAGCTCCTGGTACGGCAGCCGTTGGTACTAATGAATATATTTCAAACTGTGGCACTGACATTGTGACTGGCGATGCTCCGATCAGTCTCGGCTACTTTGAGGCGTGGAACAGCGACCGACTATTCTTGAATATGGACGTAAGGAGTTTGGCGGGATACAGCTACACCAATGTTCACTTTGCCTTCGCCAACATTACCGAAGACTACAACGTGGACGTATCTGCCGTGCAGCAGGACTTTGATGAAGGTGATCAGGGATACGAGATACTTCGACAAGAAACCGTCCCCGTACCTACCGCCACTGCTTCCCCAACCCTTACGTTCTAAGACCCCAGTATTAAACAAAGTGCCAAAAATACGCTATAATATGCGCTTCGTCCAAGACTCATCGTAAATAGACCTACACCCATCGATGACTTCGTTGCAGTTAGACCCGTGCTTACTTTTAACGAACCCGGCGCAACTGGTGTGGTTAGGATCACCGAATTTGAAGGTGTTTGAGACGGATTCCCATTTGAAGTAACCGTCGCAGGTGAAGAAGCCGGCCCCTAGCTAATATAAGCATGAATCCCAGCAGAGTTCAACATGCAACAGGTACACATACAGTCTCATTTACCAAAGGCCCCAGAACGGAGACCAAATTGGAGCAGTAGCCATAGACCGGCAAATTAGTTAAAGCCGCGGCGGAGTGCAGGCATGACACATTGCCCAAAAAGGCACACGTGTACAGGACAGACAAAACATTGGGCTGGCAGGCACAGGAGAAGAAGTATTGCCCAGAATATGAATTATCGCAGTCATCTTCTAAGGTCGAAAAACTATTGCAAGCTGAAAAGACTGTTGTGCAATAGTCAATATTCGCTGATACGACTATTGAAGATATTGGTGGGGTTGTGATCGCTGAAGTGGTTTCGGTGTCACAGGCACTGTTCCAAACGTCCAGGCCAGATTGGAAGGTGCTGTCGAGATCGGTGTCGCCAATGCATAATCGCTCTTCATCGTAGCA
This sequence comes from Cairneyella variabilis, assembly GCA_001625345.1. Classification (NCBI taxonomy): domain Eukaryota; kingdom Fungi; phylum Ascomycota; class Leotiomycetes; order Helotiales; genus Cairneyella; species Cairneyella variabilis. Next base: position 18,136 of record AYLM01000982.1, on the reverse strand, counting down.
CCTCTTCCTATCTAAGCCCAATCCTGAGAATTTCCCTGGGAGAGTTCTTACCCGAACAGAAGATTGAGGTAATCTTGGTTGCAATAGCAGGCAAGAGCGTCTGGACCAGTCGCAACTCTAGGTTGATTGCAATAGTTGATGGTAGAATAAAGAGCCGGACAACTAGAATAAGATGTCACGCCTCCGCCTGGGATGCAGCTTTTTGGGTCTTGGGTAAAAGTTAAAAGCGGCGGCGCCGAGTATGTAGATTTTGCGATGACTACTGGAGCAATGCATAGGAAAGCCGCACTGACGAGGAGTTTGCTGGAGCGCATTATGTTGAACTGTATAATTCATGGAAGTATGAGGTGAGGTTTGAGTTGAGTTAGTAGAAATGAGAAAGGAAGGCCATCGTTGACCCAGAGATCATACGGTTATCAACATCCACCAAACTTCATCTGCGTACACGGTATCGTATGTGACTCATCATATTGGTGATATGAGGCTTTGAGAAGGCGGAAAACCATATCTGCGAGTGGATCTGTTGAGGAGCTGAACTAAGACATGAATATGCGAGAGCGCCAAAAGATGTTTGTCTCCAGTTGCGTTCGGTCATGTGCGACATCCCACTACCCTCGTTCGCAGTCAAAAGGTAAAGACAACGCCCCCGATTTCATATTATCAAGGAAGCCGACGGATACTTCCGCATATCACGCCACACTAGTGGCGATAAGATCTATTAATATCATCTATGCTAGCTCTTAAAATAAACGCATTGCAGGTATCATCGAACCACCTTTCCTATTCTACCGGCTGCGATAGAACATTTGACGCCTGATTATTAATTAGCAGGGTGGATGCCTTATAATGTCAAAAACTATAGTCCCTATGGCAGACGACCAGATTCATAGCAAGGTTCCAGTCACCAATTCAGTTCAGGATCTCCAATCCAACGCCAGCAACAAAGCTCATCACAATGGCCAAGTTCAAGCACTGGCAAAAGATGCAGCTACCACTCCAAATGCAACAGTAGGAAGAAAACAATGGCGAACTTTAAGCCTTCACTGGGGGTGGTTAATTTCCGTGGCCCTCATGGAAGCCGGTTTGATTGCAACGATTCTCTATTTTGAGAAACAATCAGCTTCAGAAAATGGGATCGTGTCTATTCCTCAGGTTTCCACCTCATTAGCGTCGTCTTACTTCTCTATTTCCAATGTCTGGAGATATGGCTTGCTCTGGACCACATTGCCATCACTGATTATAACTATATACCGGATCATGTGGGACACTATCGTTTCTGGAGCATCCGATCGCCAACCTTTCGTTGAATTAAAACGTCTACAGAAGAATCCAACTCCTGGAGATTCGACACTCAACTTCAAGTCGGATTACAAGTCGTATCCTTCCTTTTTTGCCTGGACAGTGGCTCTCCGCAAAGGCGATATACATCTGGGCCTCCCTATGCTACTTAGCCTGGTCCTTTCGATTGCTATAGTACCTTTAGCAGCACACTTGATTGTCGCGGCTCCATCACAGTCAGGCTCATCTGTGGCCCTCAACTTCACTAAAAGTTTCAACGAATCTGCTCTAACACCAGTTACCAGCTTGCAGCCAGCACTCGACCTTACAACAGCGAATCGTATCTACGGTGCCACCCCACCTTCTTGGATGACCTTGGAGTACGCTTTTGAGGCGTTTGAAGTAGGCGGAGGGAGCACATCAACTGGAAATGTAACCGCAGAAACCAACGCATATTCAGCACAACTAGATTGTCAAATATTTCCCGAATACTCGGCGACGTATGGTGACTCCGGAATACTAGGCGGCGGGACAGTGGATTACAACATCAATGATCGGGGCTGCGAAGTGTCGAATTTCATAACAGTATCAAATACTACGCCAACCTACATACAGGGCTGGCAGAGCAACTGCGCGGGATCCGAATACGGTCGAATTGGTATAATTGCAGGCACCTACTCCGACGAATCCTCGATCAAACTTGCCAACTACAGCCTCATTTCATGCGTCGTTTGGTACTGGAACACATCAGGCTCAATCACAGTCTCTCTCCAACCTAGCGTCTTGCCTCAGTTCATCTCGTTCTCGCCAAATGCCAGCACTTCCCTTCATCCGTGGCAGCTTTACCAGCAGCTAGAGAACACTTTCTATAGATATACATTCTTCGATGCATCAAACAGCATTCAGGCCGACGCCTTTGGATTTTCCGTGTACTCCTACGCGCAAGCACAAAACGCAGCCTCCCCCATAACGCCGAATCTGATCCAGAATTGCACAGAAGATCTATTTCAGACGCTATATGCCGGCTTGGCAGCGAAGATTCTTCTCCAGGACAATGCAATCCCTCGGACGGCCACAGGTGAACTTTCTACCCCAGTGACACGACTCTATGTCGTGACTCCAGTCGCGTACACGATTGTTGGCGTTTTGATACTTGCCCTTACTTGCAATATCATTCTTCTCATCTACACTTACATGACGAAATCGATTCTCATGGAGGAACCTTTTGTTTTGGTTGGGAAGGAAGAGCTCCTGAATCAAAGTCATAATTCCCAACTTGTGTCCAACTATTGGAGAGATAATGTACATCCCAAGGTACCGATGATGAAAAAAGTCCTTTGTCACAACGCAGCCGCGGCAACGACTCGGGGGAATTAGGTTTGAACACGTTCATCAAGCGCGGTGGAAACGGGAAGTATATTCTCGTAGGAGATGTGAGGATCTCTTGAAAGGATAAGCCAATCGCCTCGATAAAAGCGATAGTGCGTAGAGGAACAACATGCTATCGAGGAAGGACCCGGCTCAACGGACTGGGAGTTCGTAGTGAAGTTCGCTTGGCCGTCTGACAAAAGGCAACAGGAGGGAGATCTATTGAAGTTAGACAAAGACAGAGGAGTCAAAGGCATTGCTAAATGATCCCATCATTAGCAGATTGCTATGGATAAGAGCACAGACACTATTGCACATTTACGGACGGGCTTGAAGTTTGGGGCCCCATGGAAGCTCTCGGGAAAATCCTCTTGGGTCGATGGCAGCGCAGAGTCTAGCCGAGCGTACTCAAGAAGTGGTGAGATATGATTTGCATAGTGAAAGTAGCAAGCTGACGTATTATATTCTTACTCAGCTCTGTCTGAAACAATTTCAACTCCAAACTACAGCTCACGTGGAGCCGAACATCCCTTCCAGCAACTGTACACCAGCAAAATACAAACCTAAGACAACAACAATATCGGCACCTCTGCTGCGGCGTATCCTCATCAGGAAGCTCCCCCTCTCCCAGCGGCTTTGTGCTCACCTGCAACCAATTCAACACTAATAACCAAAGTCACCATCATACAACAATAAAAGCAATGCCACGTCGCGCTATACCTCCTCATTCGACAGCAGTGGCCCGCAACGTACGCTCGGTCTCGTAGCTCGACTACAACGCATTCAGATCTGGAGTGTAATAATCGCCCGCAGCATCTGCAGTAGCAGATGTCCAACTACCAACTCCAGCAACCATTACCTCTTGTGTGGCGTGTCTCCGTTGATCATCTGCGGCTTGGTTTTTCATACGTTGTGCCTCCAGCATGTCGGCCATTGCGGTAGTAGATGATGGCTGTTCTGGAACTTCCGGGCATCGTGGTTGAGAGGATGCAAGAGGGGATCTGATATGATATTACTCGGAGAAATCTTTCGATGAGGGAAGAGAGATTGAGGGTACCTTGTGGAGTTTCCTCCTGCCTCTGGCTTTTTAGTGCTCGGCATATTAGATTGGGTTGCCAAGAAACAGTTTTTTTGTGAGACAGGTCTATCTAATTGGGTCTGGATACCAAAGACCTGATCTCAACTTGAAGACGACCAGGATGGGATTTGATAAGGAGAAAAGGATGGAATTGGACTCAGATGAAGAGGCCTGGTAATATATAATACTAGGGGTTGCCATATTGCAATAGATCTTCTCTACAAAATCTCTCATTCTTTGTTCCTAATTCCTAGTTCCTAGTTCCTAACGCCTTATGTCTAATTCCTAATTGAAATATAGAGTGTCATGATTAAAGATTTGTGACGGATGCGTAGAAATTTCAATGCGATTAAATCAAACTTATATTCCTAAATGTTTGTGGCGTGGCTATTATTAAGGAATTAGCTAAGTAAAAAGACGGACGCAGAATCGGGATACGCTTCTGGAGGAGACTAGGTAAGGGGGGTAAAAAATCCTGCTGCACGCCTTGTCGAGGCAGGCTCATATGCAGGGACAGCCTCACGCCCCGCTATCTTTCGGTGACGGATTAGGATGTGGATTACGCGGAGTCTCACCTGCTTGGCCCATCTCAAACACACTGACTGACTAATGCAACAGTGCCTTCAACTCTCCCGCCTGTCGAAGGTTTGCATGCAATTTCAGGACGACCTTTTCTGGTCGTCTCTTGTGATATCGATGCCAAGACCGGTAAAACTTCAATTCTACCGCAGTCCAACGCGCCAGTGTCGAGATTGGTGTCGGATTTCGCGATTGGACGGCCGTGACAGGTGTGTTATTCGTCTATGCAAGTGTTAGGAACCGCTTGCCTTTTATGCCCCAGGCGCATCCCCTCCCCTACCGAAAAGAAGGAAAAAAACCCTTCCCGCCTCTCCCCCAGGAACAGCACTTACTAGTTTTAGGAATCTGTGGTAGCAACAGTGGTAGCAACAGTGGTAGCGGGAACAGACATAGTAATGGGAGTCGTACACGGGATTTAGCTGTCGCTGGTAGTTCCAAAAAAAATTTAGATGGTGAAAACTATGACTTACATGAAACATGACAGTGTCTTAGGAATGAGAGAATGCCTCAATCCAGCCAACGCATCATTAATCCTAAACCTCGCAGCCTTGAATGTCGCTGAGAGAAGTCGTTTATTGGTCAGGACCCCCTTACCTGGGGACGACCCATCGTAACCACATTCGGCATTTAGTGTTTAAAATTCCTAACTCCTGCAGCCGCTTCTGATGATAAAGGAGATAAGAAGAGCTGTCTCCACTGAATTTGACGGCTCTAAACCCCAAAATCAGCGATCCTTTCTTGATAGAAAATTCATTACCAGAATCCGTTCCAACATCCCTCCGTGTGATACTTCAATTGGCGAGACAATGGAACACTTATCGACTCCATCACAGCCCCGGAAAGGTCGTTTTCCAAATTTTCCGAAATCATCACGTGTGGAGCGCAGCCAGGCGATAGACTCGGTGCAATCATGGCTATCCCGGGAAGCTTGTATGAAACAACTCCACCCTGATAGAAAAAGCTGACAATTTGTTAGATACAATTGGCGAGGCAATATGGTCATACCAGGAAGCTTGTATGAAACAACTCCATCCTGATAGAAAAAGCTGACAATTTGTTAGATACTGCTGCTATGGAAAAGTCGCAGATCTTCATCACCAAGAATGGCATATACGCACCAGTCGAACGGCTCCTAGTAGAGGATGTCACTTGGGCCGTCCGGTGCGAGTTTGGAAATCCCGAAATACTTCCAGCCGAGACCAGCTACTCTCGAGTTCACCAATATAAGGTTTTGCTATGCCGCCTAGCGGGATTTAGGTATGGTGACTCATTCCCGATCCGCGACCTGGCCACGAGCCGCAACCTCCTCACGCATGCTGTGTGCAATGGTCATATACTTAAGGCACAAGCCTTGGTGATTTGTGACCAGGAGGAACGCGAATATTTCCCGTGGGACAGGAAGGTACACAAATATTCCGCACAAGACTTGGTACCCGTTTCTATCCGAAAAGCGATACTAGCGGGCGACATCAAAGCAGCTCGCTTAATGCTTATTGACCCCGCCCCCGCTTCCGCTATCAAGGATGGCCTGTATCATATCCTCGTCGGATACGGATATGATTTTAGAGGCGAAATACATAAGCTGTCTTTCCAGCAAGCACTACAGGCGCAAGACTATGAAGCTATGAGATTGATGTATCAAGACAACTACCCCATGTCTTCTGCTGCTCTCAGAAATGATTGGGACATGGTCCAACGCCTTGTCACATACGGCTGTGATCCAAATCTCGGACCATCATTCACGGAACGGCCACTTCCAGTTTCAGTCATGCGTGGTGAACTCGAAGAGACAGAGTTTCTGTTATGTAATCGTGCAACAAGAGACCTTGGAGACCAACTATATCCACTTCGCGAGGCCGTCCTTCGTAGGAACGTTGCAGACGCCCAGGCCGTGCTGAAGAGACCGAGACTTTTGAGATCCACAACTGTTGAAACGAAACGACAGACTCTTCAGAGAAAATTCCTGGAAATGTACAAAGTTCTCCAAGCTGGAAGTCGGCGCTGTGGTATCAGTCGGGAATTCAAGGACTTTGGAACCAGTGTAGAGAGCCACAGGCTCATGTGGAGAAACGGAATGACCGGTTTGCGCCGTTTGATCAAGAATCGATCTCCTAAAGATCTCCAACAGGTCATTGGAATCCTTTGTGTTGCCAGCGCTATGCGCGAGAGCCTGCCAAGCGAAAAAAGCTTCGGAAGCGATGATCTGTTCGTGGAAGATTTAGATCGCTGGAGACAGCTCGCCATTCTCCCACGTCAACAGCAGCTATTTGATGAAATAGCTTCGGCCATTTGGGGAAAGCGGGGAAGTCCGACAAGGACACCAGATGTCCTTGACGGGCAGAGTGAAGATCGGGACAGACTTTTTGAAATGATACGGAAGCTGGTGGAACGCTTCAGCGTGGAATCGTCATTGCCGTTATCTATCCTGGAAAACGTAGATGATTTCTGGGATTATGATCATCCCTCAGACTCAACCTCGATTACATTACTTCAATCAAAGAGCCCACACAATGTCGATGGACCCTCCTCGGACATTCCTCCAGACATGTCTTCAGCAGAGTCAGCAGCCAATCAAGACCACTATGCGACAATCGAGGATCCACGAGAATACTCGGAGTGGGAACCTGGTCTTATTCCGGTTTTCCTCATGATGGGTGCCATCTTTGCATGTATCATAAGTTTCATGTTCGGTATGTCAGGTATCAATCCTGTCTTGTTTATCCTCACTTATATTATATAGCTCTGCAGACTGGATCCCTGTTTGTGACTACTTCTACAGGTATTTCGGCTCAGCTCAATACTTACTGGGAAACTGTATCCAACTCTCTCGCAAAGTTGCCATCCGGCGGATTCGTATACCTTAAAGCAAGAGCAGAATTTGACGCAAACGGCCTCCACTCCTTGGAAGACATCAGGTCTCTTACTTTCGAAGAGGTCGGTCGCTTAACACTTCTCTGACTGTCGGTGGCTGATTGTACGTCCTACGTAGGCATATACGGAACTTGATGTATGCTCTAAGGAGGTCCTTGACATAGAAATTAGACATGCTGCAACTCCCGTCTTGGTATCTCTGGAGGGCTGTGCTTTACGAGACCGCTATGCTCTTGCGGAGTTATTTCTCAATGCCTTAGCGACGTCGGATTGCCCTAGCCCATCTGCTACAAATGAATGGGGTCTTTGGGACAAATGCAGCCAAACAGCAAGCTATTCAACTCTCTCAAGCGATCTAACTGTTTTTGGACCAGGAGACCAGGCGTTGACCAATGATAACCTGTTTTCCAGCAATAATGATGGCTGGACGGCTTCGCTGACACCTGGATCATCCTCATCCATGCGTGATCACGACTCTTGGATCAGCTCTAGATCGAACTGGTGGTCCGAGGCCAGCCCATCAGTCAGTAATCCAAGCTCGACCAGTGCTTCGACCACACCTATGGGCGGATCTTCCGACACGTCAAGGCCAACGAACAAGCACCAACACACCTCCAGCGTTTTAGTAACACCTGTGCGGCAGTTTGGCGCCGGCGCTTCACTAGTGAATAGTGCGACGCTGCCAAAGTCAAGCATTGATGAGAGGCGTTCTTCGGTGGTTGGTTCGAAGATAGAGAGGCAAACGACCAAGTAAGTGTCTCATATCAATTTTCCACATCTCACCTTTCAAACAATAGCCCCACTTACCAATAGGTCAAGCTCTATTTGGGAGGAATCGTCTTCTGCTCTCTATTCACAAACTTCTTCCTAAAGAGTACTGATCATGCTTGCTAGTCATAAGTGCCGGATATGCAACAAGACATTTGCAAACATAGGAAATCTGAATCGTCATCGAGCGACACACCAGAATTCTTCGAAACATCCGTGCCGCAACTCCCACTTGGGATGCAGATATTCGGACATAAGGCGGGACAATGTAGATAAGCATGAGCGAAAGCATTGCAACTGGAGGGGAGCCATCTTGCCTCAGCAATAAATAGGTAGGATGCCTATGTAAGATTGAAATATATTGCTAGTTTAAGGTGTTTGGTTCATTAAACATTCTTTTTGGACGGAAGAAGCGAGGGAGCTGCTACGGAAGAAAACATCAAACTGTTGTGCGCAAAAGAGAAGGGAGTCGCACACTGTATTAACGGGTCTCGCTAGGTCAGGAGTATTGATTTTTAAGTTTGGGGTTTTGGGATTGGAGTTCCCTGATTTCGACTTTTGGTACGCTAGACAGGAAACGTAGGAGGACTAAGAGGCGTTATTACTGGTAGTGGATTTTCTAGTAGGATTCGTTCAAAGTTATGAAAACTTTAGATTGCCCGCCTATGTAGATAAGGGGCAAGTTTCATTCACTTATATACTTATGGCACCTCAAAGCTGGTTTAGATGACGTCTGTGATCCCGTAATACAAGTACATGAATTATTGGCTATTTTAGTCCCCTAATCTACTCGCGGGCAGAGCTACCACACGCATTTTGCTATAGCTGCCAGCATCGTTGTAAAGGCACTTACAGTTCGACAACCCAAGTCTCAGTCTGCATGTCCTAGCCCTCGAGTGTGGAGAACGCGAAGGGAGCAACCTAAGGAGTAGCTTGTGGAGTAGTAATAGCATAAGATGAGGTTTTGTAGAGGAAGTCGTTGCACTGAATGAAGTGAGTGGGTCCTTTAACTCGATGGGGCACGTCAGGTACCACTTGATTAAATACACGGCCACCTTTTTGGGTTCAGTTAAGCTGACGTTCTACGAGACTGAACTTTGGAAAGGATAAAAGCATCTATTTGACATACAATGAGAAGGGAAATGAGAAGACACTTCTGCATGAAATAACATGTCCACTTCCACAAAAGCGAGCGGCTCCAAAGTGCTCCTCTATCTCGAACCTATCGGCTCTTCAATCACCTGGTAGTATCGACGCGAAGGTGGCTACACTGCTCTATCCATAGCCAATTGAACGCCTCCGCACACACATGTACCAATAAGCCAGACACATGAAATACAAGTCTGTTGCTATCCAAATATCGCGAGGTAATCTACTTGACTATGACCCCGTACCATGTTCAAGCGTGTGCGTACTGCGCCTGGAGTTCTGCCTGGGACCTCGCGGAAGATCTAGTTCCAAGACTTGTCCTCTTTATTGTATATCAGTAAGCGCTGCTCGTCTAGCTCTGACCATGCTGTTAAAAACTTATAGGGCATTAGGCCCCATAGGGACCACTGTAGCCTGCCAGGCTACAGTGGTCCTCACTTCGAGAAGATGCATTTGAACCTGTAGGTTTTACAACGTTCAAAGTTCGATGACTACTCAAATCTCAAACATCCAAACAGTGTGGCCAATAGTACGCGCCGGTGAAACTGACTCAGTTTAGCACTTTTAAAACCACTATAGTAAGATATACCCTTACACTCACAGCGTGAGTTTCTATCTCTCAGAAACGCACTATATGCGTCCCCTTCTCCTCTCTACTTATTACAGTGAGTGGCAAAATTTTAACTAAACCTATAGTAGTGAGCACTACTTTACTTAAATCTAAGACTAAAGTGCTTATATAACCTAAAAACCTAAGAAAGTATATACCTAATTAAGCTTAACTACCTTAAATCTATGTTTTGTTTTTATTATAGACTGCTTAAATGTCCTAATAGAGGTATAAAGTAGGGGTAGGTAAATGCTAGCTATATAATACGTAATCCCTAATAATGCATTCCCCTTTAGTAGCATTACTATAGTTTTACTTCCTCTAAGCTTACTACGTGAGTTTCAAGCCAGCAGAAACGCATAGCGTGAGTTTATATAAGTAGCAAACACACTATAGTGGTTGCCAGTTTCACTAATAGCTGGCCAACTACTGACCACACTGCATCCAAAGCACATTCGATCCCGCATCGGACACTGTTGAAGCCCTGAAAATCATCCTGGATATTGTGGGCCTCCCGATTTGCTCTTGTCGCTGCACCGATGTGGAATATTGGTGAGCTTTGCTTGCCAAGTTTTGGAATCATACTGATGATCGTTCATAGCCTTGAAAGCGCTTCCGCACTTCGCGACTAAAGCAGGCGGGAATGTACTCGGTACGTTGAAAGACCAAACTAATGCTCTGGTCTCGAACTCTATCACTCTGATCAAAAATGGATCCGTCGCGTAAGTATTATCCTTCTAACCTTCTTCCTCGTGTGCGAAATGCTCACCCCGTCCTTGCAGTGGCTCTGCCCTCGCCGGCCAAAACAACGTCGCAGAAACTATCGGCCAAATCATCAAGGTAACCGCCAACGCCGTTAACTTTATCAACGCGCACCTCCTTGATAGCACCTCCTCTGGAGTCATCCTCCTCCGTGATTCAAAGCGGCGAATTTATCGATTCTAGCCGCAACCACGACGACACGACCATGACGAATACTACCGAGCTGCTATTCCTAGGGATCATCATCTCTCGCCTCTGGGGTCTCAATCATTCGCCATTTGTGCTCGATATGCAAGAGGCATGCAGCACACAAGGATTGAATGATGGTGCGTCCATTGAGTCTGATTACAAGACTTGAGTCGTTTGCTTTTGTGAAAGAAAATCTGTATTATTTGGTCATGCCGAATGGGGACCCGGAGATTTGTCCTTCGACTACGGCGTGCTGTTCTAAAAATTTTTTAGTCCACTGCCGGGAGTTAAGACGTTGGATTGGAGCTCGTGAGATGGGTTGAAGGTTGCTGATTTGATTGGAGGGTAAGTGAACACCTCTCAATTTGTGGATTTGAGGGCCCCAAACTGACATGCAACAGAGCCGTAGCTAGCTACACAGCGGACGGGAACAGAAACGGCTGGGCAGAGGCAGATCCAACGAATGATGACACCATCAGCGTCATCTATGACACTGGCATCCAGACTCCAGGCGTGATAATGATTCCGGTGTGTGAATAGGATGAGGCGAAGGCGAAGGCGAACTGGCTTGCGTCGTACCCAGCTGGTACCCGGATTGCCCATTAACCATGTAACTGATACTAGACTTGGAACTCATTGGCTTTTGTACATAATTCTCTTCTTCCTTCCCCGGTCTCGTCCTGCGCAAACAATATTGGTGATGGGGTGACTTTTAGGTGCATAGAATTAGAGAATACAGAAGCGAAGTCTTGACCCAAAGAGCAGATGAAGATGCTGTGCTTGAAGGAGACCAAGAAATTATTGTCCCGATACTATTGTGTGAAGTGGCGTTGCCCGAATCGACTCAAAGTCAAGGCATGAAAATTCGGCCAATCAGAATCGTTCATTCTGGCAATCCTCCAAGCTGCCTCTCGAGATTTCGTACACCGCCCAAGAAGAATAAGGAGAAACAACGAAAAGCTAGGCGAAATAAGGCTAAAATATCCGCCATTTTCGGCCTCCAAACTTCCCCACCTGAGTCCGCTGACCAGTCTTTGGCAGGATAATCGTATGGGCTGTGAGAATGACAATGTTTGTCTGAAGACATACTCAACCGGCATCTGCTCGACCGCAAAGTAAGGAAGGCATGTATTGGAATACCGGGTTAATTGGATCACAAGATAATATCTTATCTGGCCGTCGGAAGTCTGAGCAGCCTGGGGAACCATATCTTATTAGATAGACATATCTTAAAAAAACGTTACCTCCACCATACAAATGACCCCTCTAAACCCCGCCCCCTATCCATTTCCCACCAAAATTAAGATAATATCTTATATTCTTGTTGAGAGGGCTTCACTTAGAACGTTATCTTATATAGCAGTATAATCTTATATTTGGTATTATCTTATGATCCAATTAATCCGGTATTTTAGTCTTTGAGGCTCTGCCCATGGGACTGATGGCCTCCAACTGAAAGCTGGGGAAGAAGGGGTGGGAAATTGGTAGGGACTGAAGGAGAGTCAAGCAAAATTGGCTAAAATGCACCGCGAGCAAACCGCTTCTGAGTTTCTGCACACTCTTCGCGTTGAGAGAATTGCCTTAGCACCAGGGACACGCGGCGGCCTCCAAAATAAGTCGTGGCCGACGCGGTTTGAGGCTACAAAAACGTTGAAATCAAAAAGTATTTGTAGGACAGTTTCGTAGTCATATGGACGGTAGGGCATACCAAGTTTTCAACACTAATCTCCCATACCCGAAGCTGCAGCGCTAACTTGAGGAAGCACAGGTGAGGATACTGTAGAAGGTTGGAGCGGGTCCCACCGTTACCCCTCCGAGCCCCTGAACTCGGCACCAACCAAGCCCACTCAGGAAGCGAGTTGGTCTCCGCAACAAGGCTGGCAGCCTCGTTCTCGCGTTTCAAAGGTTCACTTCAGCCCCTCCTCGACATTCACAATCAACTTACCTCCCCCAAACCACCCATCATGTCTCCCAACCAAGGCCTCACCCACCTCCAGCAATACCAAGTCGAAGGCTCCAACGTCGAATTCATCGGCTCCACAATCGACCACAGCGTAAAATACAACTCCGCCACCACCGAACCCGCCTGGCAAGCCGACGGCGGGGCCGGCTCCTCAGCAGGCCTGAGAATCTGGCGCATCGAGCAATTCCAAGTCGTCCCTTGGCCCACGAATAAATACGGCTCCTTCCACGAAGGCGATTCGTATATCGTCCTGCATTCGTATAAAGCGCACCCGGATGCAGAGAAGCTGTCTTATGAGATATTCTTCTGGCTAGGGAACGAGACGACACAGGATGAGGCAGGGACGGCGGCGTATAAGACGGTGGAGTTGGATGAGTGGTTGCATGGGGCAGCGAATCAACATAGAGAGGTGCAGGGGTTTGAGTCGAAGGGTTTTCTGGCGCTGTTCCCGCGGATGAGGATCTTGAAGGGTGGTGCGGCGACGGGGTTTAAGCATGTTGAGACGGCGGAGACGAGTTTGTTAAGGTTGTTGCAGATTACGTCTGCGGGCGGGAAGGGCATAATTATCCACGAGGTGGATCCGACGTGGGAGAGTCTGAATGAAAGCGATGTGTTTGTGTTGGATGAAGGCGACAAAATAAGGAGTTGGCAGGGCAAAGGATGCAAACCAATGGAGAAGGCACAGGCTGCTACTGCGATACAGGAGATGGTTGATGAGAGGGAAGGAAAGGCTGAGGTCGAAGTGCTTGCGCAGACGGATTCGAGATCGCTGCTCTTCGTCAAAGCTCTCGGTGGAGACATCGACTCCAAGATCCCCGCCACCGCTTCGACACCCTCACACAAATCTCATATGCAGAAGGAGAATATGCGACCGAAGAGGCTGTTCCGGCTGTCGGATGCGTCTGGCCAGCTAAGGTTTGACCCTGTCAAGACCGGAGACCAGGTGACGATGTCCGACTTTCGAAGCGAGGATGTTTTTGTATTTGATAGCGGGTTTCAGGTTTATGTTTGGCAAGGCAGTGGGGCCAGCAGGCAGGAGAGAGCTAAGTGGCTTAAGGTTGCTGAGTCGTACTTGAGATCTCTTGATGGTTCTTGGACCACGCCGGTGGCGACAGTCAAGGAAGGACATGAAAGTCTTGCTTTCCAGTCTGTCCTTGATGGATAGATCTGGATACTATATTGGAGAAAAGCCATGGCGAGAAGTTTGGTAAGGAATGGAGAAGATTTAACTTCCCGAATTTATCTCGAATTTATCTCGAATTCACGATCTAAACCCATCACGAGGATTGCTATTCACCAAAACTCTCACCTCGTGTTACAACGAGACCTCCTAGCACTATTTACGAAAAAGGAAAAGAAAAATATTTGATAATTCTGTGAGCGTAGTTGCCTACCTCGATTTGTAGGTGTCTATTGACTCCGCTCAACGAACCAGAATCCTAAGATCTCCAAAATTCCATTGAGATTTCAATCATTGTGAGGCTCAGCTTGGAGTATCTGTGTAAACCCAGTGAACCTCTACATGCCCAGAGCGTTTGCTACAAGCAACCAAATGTTTCTGACTATCCAATCAGTACTCTTCTTATCATTCATCTACCGAGACCCAATCTCAAATTTCGTACACTTCGCTTACGGAAACCCAGCCGCACTGGGCAGCAGCGCCGAGTGGTTTCGATCCCGTCTCATTTTTACGGCCTCCAAACTTTGCAAATACGCCGATCTGATAGGGCCATTGAACCCACTTGCATGACACTTGGCAACCTTTTGGGTTAACCTGGTTGACGCGGAAATTTTCACCGCTTTTCTTGTTCCACAAGCGTCATTCAAGATTTTGTACCTATGAGGCTCAAATCTGTTGAGTTAGGTTCAGCCGCTTATTAGCCTCCAAATTCACATCTCCTACATGCCGGCTGGGAATCCGCAAAACCTTGACCAATAAGAGTTTCCAACCACTGCTGCTGGCACATGTAGCATTGAAAATTTAGAACACCTCGCTTACAAGGCTCAATTACCATTGGGCAGCAACTGCCTGCCATAAATTTCGCTTAATACGATTTTGGCCTCCAAACTCTTGTGGGGCCGAAGCGTTTCCAAATGCCTTGCCACTATTTGACCCTATCAGCATGTTACTTTGATGCTCTTCCACAAGCTGCTGCTTGTGAGATTTGACCCCATGCAGCTTAAAGTAAATAGAGGTTCTTCGGCTCGGCCTCCAAAAATTTGATAAGCAAGTTCAAAGAAAGCATGGTAGCTTGGATTAACAGGTTGCCAACCCGGACATTCTATGCAACGCGCCTATGAAGCATGTGACACTAATCATCGATACCTCTGCAGTCACGAACCCTTGGTGTACCTTACAATTAAGTCGTTAATGCTGGGGTAATTTGGCCTTTATCTTCTCCCTTCTTTCCGAAAATTTTCATGCTTCCTATTAGGGCTTCCGCACCGTCTCTAGTAAGAATTGTTTCACTAGAGGAGCCACAGGCTACGAGAACACATGAGCGCAGGGCTCCATCCTGAAAATTCTGCCCGTCGCCGGGCGTAAGGCTGCACCAAGTCTGCCTACCTACAGAATGGAGAGCAAGTCAATCACAAGCGTCTGTGTCAACTACCTATAAACATCAGTTTGAGAATTTCGAACGCCTCGCCTATTGAAATTTGAATATTATTGGTCTGTGACGAGGAAGTGGCAGTGGACAGTGGAGTTAAGTCTTTGGCCTCCAAACTTTGGCAACCTGATCTTTTGTACGACTGGAATCCCCAGGTCTTGAGTTTTAAACCAAAGACTCCGAGCTTTAAATATTCTTGGTTCACTAAAGCAAAGATTTCGAAGATTACATTAACTTGATTTTGCCAATTTCTCAAAACTTTTAAGAAAGCCAAACTTGCAACCAGCCTCCTCAGCAGGATAGAGGAAGATCAGTGACCAATTAGAAGTCATAGAATGGGCAGCCCATCAACACATGTTTTTGAATTTAACACACCTCACTTAAAATGATTGGATATGAAAAAAAGCTATGTGTTGTAACACCCCCGAGATGTTGGCCTCCACCTTTGTAAATGACAGTCGTACAAAACTTTCAAATCACTTAAAGAGTTACCGGAGATAATTAGTGTGGAGAGAACACAAGAAGGGTAATTGAATGGTACCACTTTTGTACATGAAAAGGGGCAGGTGAGAGAGATATCACGATAAAAGGGGTTTTTGTAGTCGTTTTTGCTTTGGTTCTGATATGAAGGAAATTGGAAGTGATGGTGTGGCTGGGCTGAGAAGCTAACTTGCTGAGTATGCTCAAGCCTTGATTAAAACAGCCAATGGTGTCTCTCGCGTTCAGCTCTAAGGCAAGATGAGTCTGAAGATTTCGTACTCCTCACTTAAGAGATCTCCAATGATAGTCTTTGCGGCACGAGGTCTCTTTGTCAACTTTTGGCCTCCAACTGTTCAAGCTGCACTGCAAGCCTTCCACTCATACGGTTGAGTCTGAAGATCCAATGGCAAAGTTTACTTTCCTCACGCCAGCAAGTCAAGTTTGAGGATTTCAAACACTCTCTCTTATACTTATTGGCCACTATGTCAAAGCGGGCGTACCCGCTGCTGAGATGCTTTTGGCCTCCAAATTTCTAACTGCAACCCCTAAGCTTCTATAGCTGCAGCTGGGGCATTGTGAAGTAGCCAATAAGTGCCCTCCCTCACTCTCACTAACTAAATCAACTTCAGTAATTTTACACACTTCGCTTAAAGAACGTCCAGTGAGATAAGACTTGGGGCTTCGGTTTCAGAAAGTCCTTAGCCTCCAAACTCAGCCCCAAACCCTCACCCATGGGCGCAACTTCACCCAATAGACCTCATGCTTTCCATCCAATGGGAAATGCAGATTTGAGTTTTCCATACTCCTCGCTTATGAACTGAGCTCCATTATTGGTTGTTTAGTTGGCTAGAGTTGGCAAGAATCAACAAGGAATTGGCCTCCAAACTCCATCTCCACCTAGGATGACATTGAAAGCCTAACCACCAATCCCCAACCCTCCTTCCAGTCACTCATTAACACACTTTTTGACATTTCATGCTCCTCGCTTATGAATGTGAGCTCCGCCACACTGCAGCCTTAGAGCATTTGGCCTCAAACTCACAATCTGCAAGTCTTGCTTCAAGCCTTTCCCGCGTCACTTACCTAATAATGACCCTCGCATTCAACTCACCACCAACACAAATTTGAGAATTTCGTACTCCTTGCTTATAGAATCAACGATACGAGCCTAAATATTCATTGTTCGACAGTACGCAACGGCCCCCAAAATTGCCAAACCCTCACGACAAGCAGTGCGAGCCGACCAATTACATCTATCCATTCCACTACATTGGCAATACAGATTTGAGAATTTCAAACTCCTCGCTTATGGGGCTGCAATTCAATTGGTCGCTTTTCTCGCTTCGCTCACAACGACCAAAAATGTCTTTGGCCTCCACAGTCTCAATCTCCATGCTTGTTCCAAGAACCCCACGTGTTCATCTAGCCATCCAATAGCGACTCTTATATTCATCCCGCTACAAAAGCTGGCTTGAGAATTTCATACTCCTCGCTTACCAAAACAGCCACACCATTGGTTAGCGATGTGGCTCTAGGAACGCATTTCTGGCCTCCACACTTCTTATCCCCTCGTCCGGCAGCCATTGCCTACGCTAGCATGGGGTTCTCGCTTGGACAGAACAGCATAATGTTATGTACTTTTGCATATAAATTTATTAGTAATCTACATCATTTGAATGAAAATCGCGTCCAGCATTGCTCCTCTTTACGCGTCTAATAATAGATAATCTGTTTTCCGATCTATCTACACAGCCTATGTCACGGCTCTAGAATCAGGGCTCTGCGAAGAGTATTGTAGAATCAGGTCTATTTGACGATTCTAAACTAAGGAAAGAAGAAAGGAAAGATTGAGGGCAAAGCCTCAGACTAAATACACAACTAATGTCTGCCTAGCCCGCTCTCTTCCAGCGCGGTCTAGAATGTTCCCCTATTCTGTAGTTCGGCTAGCTAAGCGAGGCGGTAACGGTAAGCAATAGCTAACCGTGACAGCCTAAGAGGCAAAAAGCTCAATCTCATAAGGATATACTTCTTAAACTTGAACCAATCACAAGCGTTTCCTACGAACCTTTCCAGATTGAGCCTAAACAGCCCGCAAAGGTGCTCTTACCTACCTCTTTTCCTTAGCAACCACATCCATACGACTACTTCAGCTTGTTTTCTTTACCCCTAACCTCTTTTAGACTATTACTACAAATACAAATCGATACGCGAGCCGAGAACGACTATATATAATAGAGGAAGGACTATGAGAATGGACAGATTTACTTATAGTAGAGCTATATATGTTTATTGGCATTATTATATATATGAGAATATACGACACACCTCGAATCGATACGTTTGGAATACAGATTTTAATAAGGGTCCTTTACATTCTTACCCCTTATTTTAGCGCCACGCAAGCACTACTCCTTTCAGCTAGCTAGGACTTC
>AYLM01000981.1:0-22530 GCA_001625345.1 Cairneyella variabilis | reverse complement strand
ATTATCACTATATATACTCAGTCAATCTTTCCATAGAAATGCAGACATCTTTCCTTTCGCATTTTCAAAACCATTCAGCAATCACGTGACTATCTGCTCGATAAGGAGTTTGGAGGTCATGTTAGATGATCATGGAAGTAAAGCTTCTCAGCATTCATCTTGCTTAACCTAGCTCGCTTAAGAATATGATTCGCTGATTAGGAAGATAGTCTGATTTGCTGAAGGTTTAGCCGTTGCTACAAGTCATTATGGCACTGCATATGTCGGTTGAGCACAGTGTTTCCGATGGTTGTGTTGAGAATTCAGGGGCAGACTGTGCTCTGAGTTATGTGTATGTAATGCAGTAGCCATATGCTTCTCACGTGACTACGCGTATGGTCTGTATCACGCTAAGGGGGATAAAAGGCCTCACGTTTAGTAGAGCTTTCACCCTCCTTAACTCTAGTCAATATATGCATTTCAGCCCCCTACGTTCACCCAGCTTTCGCCGTGTTGCTACTTAATACCTTATACCTTTCAATAGGTTGGTTAAATTAACTATAACTGACCCAAACTAACTGTATTGGTTTGGTTACAGTTAGGGCTTTCCAAATAACTAAGAGTCATAGTTAAGGCCTCTAAACTGACCCAAATACCCATGGTTAACTACAATATATTTAGAGTGATGTCTATAGGGTGCGAGTTCAGGGGTTCTAGGGTAGCCGAGGCCCTAGAGCCTTACCAAAACTGGCCTTACCGCTTGAAAATAAGGCTGAATTCAGGCTATTTATAGTGCTCAGCCCCCTAATCAGCACTTTTTAATAATCTTCTTCTCCACTACCCCTTTTCTTTAGTATCATTATCATCACCACCACTCTTCATGCCTTAGATATTCAATTCAAAGCACTCTAAGAGTGATATTCGCAGCAGGAACACTTCTCCTAACCAACTACACTTAAATACTAGCATTTCCTTAATAAGCTTAAACAATTGACTTTTTTTTACATGTCCCTTTCTATATGCTTTTGCATACTCTCTTCTCTCACTAGACACGTCTGCTATCAGTTGGCATAGCTTCCTATCAAGTTTCCAGTATTTAATTATATTAGACGATAGATCCTCTATCCCCAAATCGACCGTGCCATCTAATCCAAGGTGATAATGGCTCTGTTTGGGGTAAAAACAAGACAGTGACTATTCCACCCCTCTCAAATCGGCCACGCAGAGCTACTCAGCTCAGGAAAAACACAGAATACGCAGACACAGATCAACTTCAGTCAAGTGAGTTCTAATGTTTATATATATTTTCCAGCTAATTTTAGGGATAGTCTCTGAATCTAGACGACTCCTTCATACCCTCCCAAACCAAGACCTCTCAAGCTACCCTTCAAGAAGCCTCGTCTACGGATAATATACAAGACACCTTAATGAGAGGGGACAATATCTATAATGCAGAGGATGAAGTTGCAGACTCTCAGCCAATTGCAGACTCTCAGTCTCTACTAGACCAAGACCAGCAAAGCCAAGTGATTATTCAGCTTGGTGAAGAGGACACGTCTCCTTCTAATCCAACTGGGAAAGTTATTGGTGGTGCTTTCCATAATAGAGAGGATAATCAGAGAGCAAGAGGGCCGAATAGCTGGATTCATAAGCATAGTAAGCTTGTGTTCATTCTAAATATAAGATACTGGGTTTGTGGTCTCTATATAGACAGAACTAAAGCCTTTAGATATCTATATAAGGATGGGATAAGTAATGCCGCAAATCACTTAAAAGCTAAGCATAGTTTAAGCTTAGAGGGGCTTGCCCCGACTACCTCTGTACTTGAAAAATAGTAGGTTGCTATAACCTTATAGAAGCTAGTGTTTTTTCTGCTGAGGCTTTCCATTAAAAATTACTACGTTGGATTGCTATTTGTCATATTCCTTTTTCTATATGCTCAAATCAGACGTTCTAAGAACTTATGTTTTTATATCAGCCTACCCTTGCAATTGGGGATACCTTCCCTTAAGGACAAGGAAAAATTCTCAAAACTATCAGAGAAACTATCGAAGAGATGGAATTGAGCATCAAATTTTCAAAACTACCACAGACGTCTCAAGATTCCGTACAGATTACGAGGAATTTGGGTTTGCGGTACCTTTGGATCGACTCGTTGTGCGTCGTCCAGGATTCGCCGGAAGACTGGGCCGCCGAGGCTTCAAGAATGCCTGAAATATATCGGAATGCGTACGTTACTATAGCAGCTGCTTCCTCGCCTGACAGCACTGGTGGAATTTTCGTTGATCGGGCCTGGACTACCACTTCAAACCGTTGCCGACTTCCAGTTCCTTTGGCGCCAGACGGGCCAG
The DNA here is from genome assembly GCA_001625345.1 of Cairneyella variabilis. Taxonomy (NCBI): domain Eukaryota; kingdom Fungi; phylum Ascomycota; class Leotiomycetes; order Helotiales; genus Cairneyella; species Cairneyella variabilis. The sequence goes on along the minus strand of AYLM01000981.1, from coordinate 20,200 downwards.
ACTCTGTCGGCAATGTGTACTTTGACCTACTATTTGACCGCTTGCTTCAGAAAGGAGAGGAGAATTACCTAAGCTCTCGAGCCTGGTGTATGCAGGAGGCGAGACTGAGCCACCGGCTTTTGACCTTTGACAAGCTCCAAATGTCCTTTACATGCGTCAGACACGGTCTTGTTGAGAGTCGAGAGCTTCCAGAAAGTCTAGCGAGGGAAGAGAGGAATACATTTTTGTCGCAATTTCGCGGCACCTTGGATCCAGGAGAGAACGACTTCCACGCTAAAGTCTCCTCCGCAACCATTGCATGGTACGAACTGCTATCGGACTTCACGAAACGCGAACTGACGTTTTCGAACGATAAATTGGTTGTTATCTCTGGAATTGCTAATATCGTTGGAAATTATCTCAATGATAGATATTGTGCGAGAATTTGGAGAAACAACATGCCCCATGGATTACTCTGGTCTCCGTACGAGGAACAAATGCTCCCCATTAAAAACTGGACTCAGCGAGCCACAGGTTCAGGGCTCTACCGAGCACCATCATGGTCGTGGGCATCGATCGACGGATGCATATCCTGTTTTCTTTGTCGAGAACACTTCTCAGGTCCAGCCATTGCTGAAGTGATTCATGTAGACATTCTGCTGGGTGCTTCTCGTCGACTGCATGACGCGGATACACATCATTTAGGTGGAAAGGGAACTGGAAGGACTGGGAGCACGTCAGCTTCTCAAGACTCATATGGGCAAGCTCGTGGTGGGTACATTTCAATCCGTGGAGCGTTATATCTCGCGCAAGTTGGTGTAGTTCGGCAAAATATCTGGCCTCAGCAGCCAAGTTTGGAGATTTCGAAAATTAACTCTGGAGACTTGACACCTTTTGATATATCTCATGTAATTTTTGATACCGCCCAGCTGGAACAGGGATCAAGAGTATCGTGCCTCCTGATCATACCTAGTTATGGGATTGCATTGATTGATTTGACGCATGTGAGTCCTCGCAAGATTTACAAGCGAGTTGGAATTTTTTATCTGAGAAGCTCTTCTACGGTAGCCCCAGCATGACACGTTGGACAACCGAAAACCATTGTCGATATAATATGAGAAGCAAGTTGTAGGATGGAGTCGTGCATCTGTATGCCAGTTAAGGCTGCACAGAGTGTTTGTGCATACAGGGTTTCATAAGATTGGGCTTGGCTGGCACTTTCTTGGATATGGGTATGAGCCGAGGAAGATTAGACTAGGTAGAGCAGCACTAAATTGATACTGTTGCTAGCCTTAAATTCCATTTTAAAGACACGAAGACTCAAGGCGCAGAGTGAACACCATGGACACCTCTCTTCTGGTAAAGTATACTAAATTAAGATCAATACATATATGAGCATTTGACGACTGATTTTGATGCATCTAGTAGAGAGATTGATACAGTTTGAGGTAGTATAACACAAGGAACTACTAAAATGGGAGTTTTGCTTCTAAGTTAATTAATAACACTATTCTACCACTCGACCAGTCTTCAAGTAGTAAAGTGCAAAGAGAAGGTAGGCGCTACCCCAAAATCAGCTCACTATTAATAGCGTAAGACCGAGGATGATTGAAACATCCCTCCAGCAGGACACCTGGAGATCGATCATCCCGGCCTCCAGGCGGGACTAGGGACTTGAGCAGACCATCGACCCTTGGGCGCAAATAGCCCACCATTTGTTGTGCAATATGATCCAAATTCGACTTTAGAGCTAACCTAGCGAGCTGCTCGGCCACCACGACGGCAGCAGATGTGTCTTTCACAACTTTTGAGGGGTCGGTCTTCAACTAAGGATTTTTGAAATCCCACGGTGGCACAAGCGTCTCGTCCGAGTTGTCGATCCAATATTGGAACAGCTTGCGGCTAATCGTCAAGTAATGAAGATCATCAAGATCTTCTTATCTCGAAGATATCCAGTAATTGCCCATGCTTGTCCACGAGACCAACAACTGTCATCATGACCCCCAAGGAGAGTATAACGGCGCAGCATCTTTCCAGTCTTCAAGTCAAAGTCCGCAAATTCAATTGTTGAACCATCCTCCCGCATAAAATTTTCTGTCCAAATGCCTTCGTGCTCGTTCGATAAGGGTCTTGTCGCCAGTCTGTTTGTACTCCCACCAGTCAAGAATGATGTTTGGATGCACATTGTCAATGCATGCCTTGTCACGACCTGACAGTGTAGTAGACTGGACTTGAACTTGTGTTCCGATGGGCATCAGACCTGTTTTTTCCATTACCATTGAGCGAACTGCGTATGCAGCTGCAAGTACCACAGTTCTGTATTTCGGATTGCGAGTCCAGGCGTATTGTCGTGCGGCTGAATAGTAGAATCGATGCCCTCGAAACATGTCGTTTCGCTCCAAATAGGGTTGGAGTCGGTCAGTTCGCCGTCGTGCTTCTCCAAGTAGCTCATTACCACCCTCAAGCTTTCCAACTACTCGCAAACACTCGGCCTAATGCCACCGCACCAGTCCCCATCCCCTATCGTGTCCCATCCGTTTCCATTGGGACAGTGATACCGCCATGATTCTCCAACAGCGCTTTGCATTTCTCGGACACGAGCACGTAGGATTTCCAGCGCTGTTTGCCAACTGTCGCTCCCTTCCAGAGTGAGTTGTCAAGGCCATGTTGGTTGAACTTCAAAAACGGAAGTTAAGCTTTCGAGTGGGTAGAGACTTTATTACCAGGTAAGGGTGGCGAAACAAGCAGACAAGTGCTCTCGAGCGGTTGTGGGTCAAACTATATAATCTGTCTTCCTTTATATGACTGAGAGTCGGCTCCTGGCTGGGTCGTTGCGAGAGGCGCAAAGTACGAGGACACTCGCATTCGGGTCCTTTACCTACAGTTTCAGAGGTAACGATCACTTTTTGGGGCTTATGACTTCATTCGCTTGCAGAAGACGATGATATACGGACGCCTTGCTTCCGTAGTAGTTCCGCGCAGTATGAGAGGCTATTCTTTAGCCAGCTATTACCGAGAACCCTGCGAAGGAGCAAAAATGTGAGAGAGAAAGTGAGATTCAAAGGTCAGCGGAAGAGTTCTATCAGACGGCTATCTGCAGATAGCCTCGATTCTACTCGACGTAAGCATCCGTTTCATATCGTACTACTTCTTTGGGCGAAGGATCACAGGTATCCCACATAGCAAAATTTATGCTGACCTTAAACATTCGGCTCCGAGAATATTGATCCGCCTTGTCGACGCTGGAAGATCATTCTCCCTTAGGATGAAATTCATCCTTCAAGGAGTTGATTGGCTGATGCAGACTGATAATACCGGCTGAATCATCACCAGATATATCTCCGCGGTTGTGCATGTCGGTCATTAGTACCGAGAAGGCTGGCCACACACTTATTCGTGCAAAAATTGAAGTTGAGGGTTCCGATCTTGAGTTTCTCTTTCGACTTTGGCGCTTCTCGCGGACTTATGCATCGTGAAAGATCGAGTTTTAGAGGTCTCTTCTCTGGTCAACGCGCTTCATGTACTCATCTGTCGTATAGATCGAGCATTATCTCCATGCCATATTGAGTCTCTTGAGCCTTGTTGAGCAAGTTTTACCCGAATGTCCGATTGGCTGCGCCGTCATTTGGCTAGCTGTTCCCGATTCTTCCGACAGCACCTCGATTTCCTTGACCTGCAAAGAGGCTCTTGAGCCCTAGGCTCGGCTGAGGAGCCGACAGGACCCACAAGCCGCATGCTTAGCATGGACCTAATTGGGACACAATTCCCTTTTCCAGCTGGAAGTACTGGCATGCAGAGTTCGGCAAGCTTTTGCCCCAGGATCTTTGCGGAGAGAAACATGGAGCTATGGGGCACAGCCGCACTAAGAGGGGGCGCCTTTCACTTTGACCTGCGTGGTTTGCCCGACGCGAGAATGACCTGAGATTTAGCAGTGGTGCGCTTAATTGGGATGTTGCTTTGAAATTTCGACTCCGATGCTCTGGTTGGCCGACTCGTATTACAGGGGTTAAGCGAGCATGCGACTCACTATCCGCAGCTTCATAGTCACAGATAGTCGCAGACGGTGCCAAAGCTATAGACGTACGGAGCACTCGTAAGCATTTCCAATATGCATGCAAGAGGCACCAACCGCGGTTGGATGATTGAGAAGCTCCAAGACATTCAATTCCAAATATCTATCATTAAAATTCGTGTCGAGTAGTTGAGCACCAAATCATGAGAGGGACTCCGCGCCGACACTCCAGAGGTCTGGAGCCAAGTTATGGCCCCAAAGGATCCATCACGTTAGAATCAGGAGATTCAGTTTCATCCCCAGAGTACCACGAACCTAAATTTCGAAGATCGGCACCGAAGGTCAAGAGTGGGTGCATTGTATGCAAGTGAGCGAAGCTTTGCGTAGAGCCTGCTAGAGTCTGAAACTGACTTTTGCGACCTCAGGAAGCGTCGCGTAAAGTGCGACGAGACTAAGCCAGCATGTATGAGGTGCACGTCTGCGGGATGGACATGTGAGGGGTATTTATATCCCAAGGAACGGTCCCATGGGCCTGGAAACACATCCCGGCAACCCCGAACTATTACTGCACGTCAAGACTCAGTAACGCTCTATAACCCTTCTCTTAACATCCAGGGGTCCGGAGTTGAACGCCGAAGTATCCACTACTTTCGGTCACGCAATATGGCGACATTGCCTGGTAACTTCGAACCGTATTTTTGGGACCACAAAGTGCTCCAGTTCAGCCATCACTTCCCAATTATTAAGCAATCATTGGTGGCGCTGAGTGCCGTACACGAAGAACACGAGCTAAATGCGCAAACGAATCCGAGTCAAAGCACAGTTCGATATAGCGAGACCACGTTGAGACTGTATAACACAGCTGTTAGGCATCTGGCCGCATATTTGTCTGAGGAACAACAAGATCACCGGGTAACTCTTATCTCTTGCCTAATATTTGCCTGGACCGAGTTCTTGTTGAATGATCTGCCCTCTGGATTTCGACAATTGAGCTGTGGCATGAGGATTCTCCACAACCTTCGACTGCAGGGTTATTGTACCAATTGCCGGGCATGGGACGCTGATGATATCTATGGCTCACTTGACCGTTCCTTTATACGACTCAGGATCCAAGCTGCTATTCATTCAGTCCGAACAATTCGAGTTGCACACTCTGAAACCACCACAGAGGATGCTTTGCCAACTCCATCAACGTTTTCGAATATGTTCGAGTCGCGACATCACTTGGACCAACAGCTACAAGCTCTCTTCAAATTCATTCAAGAAGCGTACAGCACTTCTTTTGACCCAGTTGCTCGAAGTCGGAGACTATACGACCACGTTCTTCACGTCAAAGCGTGCCAGATGTCCACGGAGGCTATGGTCGCTGACTTTGAGTCTCTTCAGCCTGGATACGTTTCATATCCTGCTTCGGGTCTCTTATACCTCAAGCTATACTACAGACTCATGGCAGTGATGCTTGAGACAATGTTCACTGATTCCCAGATGATTTATGACAACTACACAGACTACTTCCAGCGTATGATTGAGATCTCAGATATCATACTCAAGAGGAACGGTCCGATGGATTCATCAGAGATGTCGCTGGATATGGGAGTCATTCCTCCGTTGTATTTCCTCCTGTTCAACTGTAGAGTTCTAGAACTACGACGGAAAGCCCTTCAGCTATTGGAATTGGCTCCAGAGAGGGAAGGATTGTGGCGCCGTAAAAGTGTCATCAAACACGCGGCTTGGAAGATTGCAGTGGAGGAGCAAAGGCGTGGTGAAGTTGGGGAGACGGAAATTCTTCCCGAGTCTGCACGGATATACAGAGAGCGTATATTGAAGAGGGACGAGAGTGGAATCGCTACACAAATAGGGTTTTGCAGAGGCCCTGCAAGCGAGATGGTAATGGAGACGGCGGACATATCGCAAGAATTGGAACTGGCAGAAGCAATCGAAGAAATGTTGCAACTACCCTAGATAGTTAAATGGTAGCCGTCATGGTAAGTCCTTCAACATAAGTTGCAGTACACTGCCCAACATAGACCAATCCAGCTGGAGGAAAATTCACCGCTAGGAAGAACTACATGTATTATCGCTTTCAAAGTGGAAGATGAAGTTACACTGTAGATTTTACATCAATAGTTGCCTTCTTGGCCTGACAGAAAACCTAGTTTGGAACGTGCCACAGATTTGTGAGCCTGAAATGAAATGGATAAGTTTTCTATCGAGCAAATAGTCACGTGATTGCTGAATGGTTCTGAATGCGAAGGAAAAGATGTCTCCATTTCTATGTAAGGACTGACTGAGTATATATAGTAATAACCCTAGTCAGTGGTACTTAGGATAATATGTATTAGCTAGCCGAAAGGGGTAATGCTTGCGGGGCACTAAAATAAGAGGTAAGAATGCTGTATTGGCACTGAAATATCCGACAAACTACCTCCAGAAAAGTGACCTCAACTGGGTTGAGAAACTTCTCGACCTGTGGGCAATAAGAGCCAGCAAATATACCAGGTCTACATTAACAAATCCCACTGACAGGCTTCCTGCCATATCTGCGATTTCACAGCAATTATCTTCTGGACTTGGTGTCATGGAACGCACGGTCCCCTATATAACCTCATTTCCCAGCTCTTTGCATCCTTTAGACCTTAGAATATACTCATTCCACCCCATATTGGCCTATACAGTCCATGACACTTGGATGGTACCTGGCAGGATTATGGAACGCGATCTTGTTCGACAGTTGTTGGGGTTTACTTCCCATGCTTCATACCACCCAGGGTTTTACCAAGCCCCAACATGGTCCTGGGCTAGTCTGAACAGTTCGGCAATCTGCCACGGTTTGAAGACGGCCGCAGGTATAACTTTGAAGAGCGATCATACAAATTTGAGATACTCGATTATGATGTTTACCCAGAGAATCTTGAAGCCTCATTTGGGAAGGTCATTTCATGATATATAAAACTGAAAGGGATTGTTCAGACAGCTTACATGACAAACTATTTATCTCGACGAACGCCTTACGAACTTCAAGAAGACGATGGAATGTTCTATCAACTCAACATCTTTGTATTGCTCGATGTGTTAGAAGAGAAGGTTGAGAACTCTAGAAACTCACCAATTTCAGTTATGCTGCTGTGTATATGCCATTATACGAACGACCATAGGAATACATGCGCACTTGTTCTTCTAGAACTGTATTCTGAATAATACGGCTGAGTCGGAACGTTTTCGTTCCTCAGGTGATTTTACACATCTTTGAAGGTATTGTACAATGAGCTGGAAGTGTTGGAAGGTTGGCATGTCTGTTCGGGTCACGAAAGCCCCAAACTAATGGAACCATGGGGGACTATACATTTCGGCTGACGGAAGAAAGGGACGGAAGCTTAAGGCCCCGACGCCCATTACTTTGGAGCAGCAGAGGTCCATAACCACAACCGCAGAGCTGGTCCTGTATATGTAGAAAGGGAATGGCAAGGCTTCTCAACAGATCTGGGTTGGTTCAAATATCAGGGAGAGCAAATCATCACAATTGTATAAGTGAAAGAAGGTCATGATGGCAGACAACACTCATCGTTGCTCGAACTTTTTCATGAGCGAAGGAGGACGAGGAGAAGTAGAAGTTATGACGAGTGAGGTACGGTGTGAAGGCGCTCCTCCTTCCTTTTGAACCTTTCTCCTCGCGACATTGACACAAAATATTTGTCTATACCTAGGTTAAATAGGTATCAAGCAGTTAAAGCTCTCGATGAAAACCGGTGAAACACGAGAAATTTTGAAAATATCGGAGGCGGCGATTAGGGACGCACGGCAAAATCATGAAGTGAATCGGACGGCAATACGGCAGACTTGAATAGTTTGGCAAGAGTAACAGCAAACACAGACCATGGAAGAGGCAAATTTGTTGCGGAGAGTGCGGTGTTGAAGCGGGTACGTCGAGAACTTTCATTTTGCGCCAGCCTTTCCCCGCCCCAAAAAAATTCCCAGCCTCGCGGAGCGAGACCCAAAATAATTTTTTTCGAACCCTCGAGCTTCTTGAACACCAGCATCATCCATCCTTCATCCACAACACCTGCGCAAGCTCACCACCTTCGCAATGGGCAAAGGCAAGGGCAAGAAAGCCAAGCGCGAAGCCAAAGCTGCCGCGAAACGCGCGAAGAAAGAAGCCAAACTCCCGAAAGTTATCGATCCCGTCAAGCAACTACAGAAGAAGAAAGAGCGCGAGGAACGCAAAGCCAAGTCCAAAGCAAAGCAAGCTGCGAAATTGGCTGCGATGCCACCTGGGGCTTTACCCAAGGCTACGGCTCTGAGGATGGAGGGTCCGAAGAAGGTGAAGGTTCTGCAGCATGCGAAGTGGCCGGCGTTATTCAAGAAGCACATTGGGGTTTTGGAGGCGCATATTAGGGCATTGGATCGTGTGATGCAGAGTATGAAGGCGGAGATGTCGAAGATGGATGAGGATGAGCGGCTTCAGTGGGAATTGGGTGAGAAGGGCAGCTGGAGAGTTATCTGCGAGATGTTCGATCGCGCGCGAGATGCGTATTGTGGTGCAAAGAAATCAGCAGAGAATGTCGTGAGTACTTGCAATCACCATCGAGGAAGGTAATTGGCTAATTAATTGACTCTAAAGCTTCCTCAAAGCCGATTGAAGGATAAGAAGGGCCTTTCCGTCACGGGATTTACGTATGTGCCTCTGGCACCCGAAATTGCGAAGAGAGCAGCTGAGCGGGAGGCTGTGACTGGTGTCAGACTCAGAGGAAATCTTGGACTGGCTCCGACTGAGCCAATGACAGATAGCGACGGAGATACAGACATGTCAGACTCGAGCGAATCGAGCGACGAGGACGAGGAAGAGATCGCAGCACCCTACGTGCCGTTGAACTTTGCCAAGACGGCTCCTGAACCTGCCGCCACCGCTGAGGGCAAGGAGAATAATAAGCCTGCGAATGGAGTAGAGCCGAATCAATTCTTCGTCGTTGATACCGAGCCTACACCAGTGGTTATCAATGGAACGATACCAGAGAAGAAGAGCAAGAAGCGCGCAAGTGAGGATGATGGAGAGGAGAAGAGGGCCAAGAAATCCAAGAAGGAGACGATCGTTGTTGCGGAGCCAGAACCTCCTGCCGAGCCTGAAGTCGACTTTACAGCCCTCGAGGCCAATCTCCAAGCCGAAATCGAAGCCGGTACGAAGGCACAACAAGAAGCCGAAGCCCAAGCTGCCGCAGAGGCGGAGAAGAAATCAAAGAGGAAGCGGAGACGAAGCAGCGATGGTGTTGGTGCCGATGAAGTGGTAGAGAAGAAGGCTAAGAAGTCCAACAAGTCCAAGGTGGATGAGGCTCCTCAGACCGAAGTCGTCGTTAGGGCTGTTGCAGATGCCGTTGCTGATGTCGTTACTGAATTCAATGAACCGAAGAAGGAGAAGAAGGACAAGGAGAAAAAGGAGAAGAAAGAGAAGAAACGCAAAGCTGAGGACAATGCGGACGTTGAGGCAGCTGACGAGGGAAAGAAGAAGCGGAAGCATAAGGTGGCTGATGAGTAAATTTTGCACTTTTCTGGGTTGGATTGGCCTTGCTTTACTTATGATACCAAGGAATTTCCTTTGTTGCTGGATACGGAGTAGCATTGCAGGAGCCTAAAAATAAAATGACTTTACTATACCGCCGTTTTCTTCTTGCCTAATGTGTATGGCTCGAGTGTCAATATCCAAAATCTCGAAGGTATGAGGAGTCTGATTGTGTTGGGGAGTATAATCAGTGGTAAGCAACCACAATATGTAGTCAGGTAGCTATTGTCTTGTACAAGCTATGATACAGCTCACCATCAACGATTTCCCAGAACTCCAGAAAATGCATATCCTGGTAGGATCCGAAAATGTGACCCAACACTTTGCCTCATCCTGCGCTGCTCATTTCCAATACCAACTATATGGCTTCTTGCCTCCCTCTCTCTTTTCCGACCTCTCTTCCTGAACCTTCTCAACAATCGATGGAACAAGTTCCGACTTCCCTTCTTTCCTCTGCTCCACAACCTTCTCATCAATCTCCTTCACCTCCTCTGCTTTATCCTTCCCCCAATTCCACACCTCCCATATCTGATCCACAATTAAACTTCCATACCCTTTCCCCTCTTCCAGCGCCTCTTTCTCCCTCTGAATCCTCTTCTCTTTCCAGTCATCGCTCTCGCTTCCCATCCACACTCTCTCCAACAATCCCCGTTCCTTCATCTTTTGCGCTTCTACTCTCTTCAATTCCTCGAATACCTTACCGTCATTCCCTAACCTCTCACCTTCAATCGCAGACATCGGTATCATCCCCCTCTCCGCCGCAATCCTCCTCTCCCTCTCTTCCTTGAGCCTAACCTGCACCTCCAGCGCCTTCGGCGGCAGCGGCTGCGCCATCTTCTCCATCCTCGCTCCAAACCGCTGGACAATACTCATGCCCGTATATTCTTTGGACAAATTGTTGCCGCCGATGAATGTGCCGCCCAACAGGGCGAGTGTGTAGACATCTAGTTTCCGTGGCGGGAGCGCGATAATGATGGGGCAGAGGATCAAGGCGCCGAGGGAGGCGTTGTGGATTAGTGTGCGTTGGGAGGCGGGGTCGAGATTTGGGAAGTAGTTGGAGGAAGAATACGAGGTTGAGGGAGGAGAGGAGGCATCCGAGGATGGTTGCGAGGAGGAGGGAGGTTGTGGTGTTGACATTGTTGCGGTCGTATGTTATGGTATGGGCATTGAGGTTGGAGGTGTTCGCCAATTGGCTTTTGCTGGGGCGCAAATTTATATAGAGTAGTCTCCTAAGGCGTAGTTATCGTAGCGTCATTCAATTGCCAACTTCCTCCATCGTAAAGCACAAGGCAGTCATTGTGTAGAAGCTCAAGCAGAGCCCGAAGTCGAGCTCAAGGACATCACCAAAATCCTCCTTACCCCCGAAGTTTCACCGCTACTAAGCGTGCTTTTCCGTCACCTCTACAGTACAAGTCGTATGAACTCAAATAAGGAACTTTGTTAGTAATCTTTCTTTATCAGTCGAGTTGCCAGAGTGGTTAATGGGTATGACTCGAACTTTCCTCGGAAATTATAGATATCATATGGTTTCGGCCGCGCAGGTTCAAATCCTGCACTCGACGCTTGTCTTTTTGCATTTTTGGATATTGGGAAAGGTTTGTTTTTGTTTCCTGAATGGGATGAGCAAGTTGGGAGAGAGTTGGAGCATTTATTTGTGGTGATTTTTGGGAGGTTGAGGTTCATGATCATGGTTTGCGTTAGGCGAGTGAAGCCAACGTCGCAACAACTTCATCTTCCTCCTCATCAAAACTCGGGCTTTTAAGTTGCCTATCTGCCCTTTGAATGCCATAATCCTTCTACCGAATGTGTTCTTCGATCCCTTTCTCTGCGTGTGGTCTACTTCAGCCTTGATACTATCAAGGACTGACACGTCGCGGAGTCGCCGCATCGAGCACAATGTACAAACCCCACGCTGTCAGGAACGAGTATTGTACCTGCCATTCTCTGCATGATATCAGATCTCAAGACTTTTCATCGATCTCTGTCCTTATTCATACCTTCCAGAAGGCCACGAATCTCCCGGTGTAATACCGGGAGGGAAGGAGTTACTTCCTGAAACTGCATAACGTCTGTCAACCTTCCTTCCATATCACAAGTACAAAGTACATCATCGATATATTCCCATCTTCAATCACTTTTGCCGATACTTCGTCTTCATATGCAAGCTCGCAAAGATGCGACACCTGGCATATAAACCCGTCTCCTTCATATCACGTTCTTTCACGCCACTTTTGGATCATGATTCTGTCCGTTGGCTGCGAGCTTTGCTGCCGCGCCCGACCTTTTGCGATTGCATTGGACCTATTTCATTACAACATGCCTCATTTCTTCTGTCATCTTCTGGAAATATTATAGTCCAGAACGACCAGCCTCATATGTCGATTCTCTGTTCCTCATCATTGCGGCAATGACCCAGGCAGGTCTCAACACCGTCAATCTGAGCGACTTGAACACGTTTTAATAAGTCATATTATTCGTTCATTTGATCTTCGGTAACTAGATCTTGATTAGGGCGGTCGTGGTCTATGTCCGAAAGAGAGTATTTCATCGAAGATTCAAGACCACACGAAACCAAGTCCCGCTGAATGATCAACAACCCAACAAGCCAGCACCTGACCTTGATCCGACATATCTGACCTTGATCCGACACCGGACACTCCACCGAGCGGAAAGCTGGCCAACCCTTCTCCATCTATACGGTTTTTACGCTGATAAGTCTCGGGTAGACAGTTCGCACACTTCTCATCTCTGTAAGATGCCATGTCTTACCTCATTGCGGACCAAAGCACCGGATGCACAGCAATTCGAGAAGACACCTCATGACATACACCTACAATGCGATACAGAAAACATAACACTTCGGGACTCTAATGGACCGCTGAAATGGGCACCCATCTCTCCAATTGAGAGACCAAAGAAGCACCAGAGTTTCCTGCCGTTCAATGCCGCCGACAGGAATTCTCAATTCCACGGACTCGCACGGCAAGAACGAGACCAAGTCGGGTGTGTTGAATACAATGCTGTCAAACTACTCATCTATGTTGTGCCACTGTACATGATCGTATGGCAAGTCCTCGGGCGTGTCGCTCTAGGCGCATATATGACGTACAACTACCCTGTTGCTGCACACGCCAACCGCGTCAATCCTTGGTAAGTTGGACTGCTCAACAACAATTAAGCCAAATTACTCAAGTGCATCCAGGTGGGCAGGAGCTTTCTTTGCAACCGCAGCATTCAATAACGTGGGAATGTCGTTGTTGGATCTGAGCGTCGTAAGTGCCTCCTACAACATATTTTGCTCCTAGAGGCTCATCGTTTCGGCAGATTCCATTCCAACAATCAGTCTACTTCCTGACTACTCTCGGTCTGTTGATGCTAGCTGGGAATACCACGCAAGTCACTTGCGCCGGCCTCAAGTTAGTATCCCTGCTGATAATCATTAGGTATCCCGTCTTTCTGAGGTGCATCTTGTGGGTCGCCACCGTCTCCTGCCCGACACTGAAGACTACCGCACCTGGGGAGACACTGTTGGCTTCATTCTTAAGTATCCTCGTCGCGTTTATACGAACTGGTTCCCATCCGCACAAACCTGGTGGCTCGCTCTGCTTCTCGTTATCCTCAACACCGTCGATTGGACCGCTTTCGAATTGTTCAACCGTCACAACCCAATCATCACAGTTATACCGGAAGGATATCGATTGCTGGAAGGTCTGTTTCAGTCTCTCGCTGTACGCTCCAGCGGTTTTGCTGTGGTCTGCATCGGGTCCTTAGCGGTGGGAGTTCATGCACTGTACATCATCATGATGTACATTTTCGCCTTCCCAGTCGTGATCACGATGTGAAACTCTAATGTGTATGAAGAAACATCATTTTTGAGGTTGTCTCTGCGTACGGATGTGTTGGCCTCAGCGTTGGCGGGCTGCCCAACCAAGCGTATGCTTTTTGCGGGGCCGGACCTGGCCAGCAAAACTGATCTTGTGTGCTCTGATGCTTAGGGAACGGCATCGAGGGCTGCCCGTCGAAATTGATCAAGCGATTCAGTTGCCTAGTGATAAAGAGGAAGACGGTTGGACGACTGAGCGGGTAGGGCATAACCAGCCAGTGCTACGTGCCGTGTCATTGCATGAGAGTATTTTATAAATATATATCTATGAATCACACAGTCATTCCACAGAGAAGTCAGTCGGCAATAACAATATATCCGTCGTCACGTGCATCTCCTCATTCTTTACCCGCCCCGCCATACCCCGCCAAATCGCGACTTCGCTTCCCCCATCTTGGGCAACACCTCCACCAGCTATAAACTTCACTTCACAAAAAGCCATCCCTCATATCTGTGTTTATACGGAATAATTAGCATAACAATCTCGAAAGTGAATGAGACACCATGATTACTGGCATCGCACATGTCAACTTGACAGTTCCTCCCGGAACACTGGAGCAAGCAAATGAGTTCTACGCTGGCACGCTGGGCTTCACACGTGTGCCTGTTCCGCACTTGCAGAGGGAGACTCTTGCTTGGTAACACTTCACCTCTTTGCCTCTTACTCCACATAAGCGTTCCCAAATATACCTTTCCCTTGACTTCCTTCCATACGCTCCTTTTCTCCGTTTTCCAGAACTAGAGACTGACTCACCCAGGTTCGACATAACCCCCGGCGGCCAACAAATCCATATCGCCTTCGGACCCAACGAGATCAAGTCATCGAGACATCCATGTTTCAAGCTGCAAGATGGAGATAGCTTGCTCAAGTTGAGAGAGAAGATTTATGCGCACTATGAAAAGGGTGGTGAGGCGGCGCCAAGAGAAGCGGATAAGCCGGGGGAGGCGGATAGTGGTATGTTCTTTCTGGCTATCATGTTGAGAGATAAGTGAGGTTTTGTGGTTGTAATGTGGCTAATGAGATATAGGTGCCAAAGGTGTTGAGTATCCAAAGCGGTTCTTTGCGAGAGATTATGCCGGGAATAGGTTGGAGTTCAGTCTGTGAGGGTTGGGGAATGGGCTTATATGCGACATTTCAAGCATATATTAGGGACTGAGATATAATCCTCCTTCGTCGAATTTAATGTTGTTAAAGCCTCAACCTTGTCTCAGTGGTACTGCTAAAATGACTACGGTTAGCTTCACCATGGAGATCTTGTCTTGGTAAGTCTTGTAACTTTACCTTTTTCGGAATTTGCTGGTATAGATTGGTATTCGACTAAGTACTTGGACCTTTGTCTCCAATCCTCGAACGCTCTGCGCAAAGCAAAGACAAGATTTTGCAGGGTCTCGATAAACAGCGAAGTCCCTTACTTACTCCTTGGACTGCCTGCATTTAGTCCACCGTTAACGCAATCGATATCTAGCAATCCTCTCATCATCCTGCAAATTTGAAAGCGGTCTTGTATTACCAGTTCACCTTCGCCTCAAATCGTCTCTCGCTTAACTCAAGACAACTACCGCTTTGTTTGTTTTTTCTGCGCCTTCCCGCCGAAGATACCTAAAACGCTTCCTTCTTCCTTCGAGTTTGTGCTTCTTCAACTCAACATCATCAAGTGGAAAAGGACCATATCCAAAGTCTAACTATCCTCGAACAAATCCTTCGTCCTCCTACATCGCGATATCGCAACTCTTGGTTGCCGTATTCAGCTTCCATTTGCTTCGTATCTTCCACCGATTTGTTCAATTTTATTGACCCCGCACTCAGTGATTTGTTCTGACAGTCATCCGAGACATACCCCACCTGATGCTTGGACTTCAGCTTCAGCCAATCGATACTTCGACGACGCATCGAAATGGAGTTCAATGACTGAGAATCTGATGCCGATGTCGATCTCGTCGACGTCCCAAACGAGAACCGAGGAGTCTTGAAACAAGGCAGACAAGCCCTTGGCCTTACTCGAAATTATGTTTCACTGTGGACATCGCGCGATACCTTTAGAGAGTTATTCCAGAATTGGTGAGTATCTCAACCACGTGAACACCCTTCCATTGATGCCTTCCAGGATGGACGGAATGGTTGAGACCCACGGCCTTCAACGAGAAAACATCAAGATCTCTCAAGAGGAAACTGAGACGACATGGATCGCGAAAGCGCGTCACCCTACGACTAAAGATCTGATTGGTTTCGTGAAATCACAAACACCAAAGGGACCCTTGAACTCACAAACTTCAAGGCTACACTCGGCCAAAAATCTCTTGATATTGGTGTCAGCTCCAAACGCGACAAGGACGATCAAGCAGGGGCCAACGGTGAGGGCTTCAAAATGGCTTCGCCAGTGATGATGCGTAAGGGATATCAGGTCCGATACGAATCTTCGAACTTTTACTAGAACTTCAATTTCGATGGCCACGAGAAGGATCACTTGTACTGTCACTTGACCAAAATCAAGGATTCCAAACTCGAAAGCAGAAGGAGGATGAAGAGAAGAGAATTACGAGGAGACTCTCTAGGCCACTGACGGCAAATATCTGGGAGGATGTCTGTGTCAAGTTTGGCAATGTTCATGGCTCTAAGGACAATCGGATAGAACTCTCGACCTTCGAAGAATGGATCAAGGTTTCTTTCGCTCTTTCTCAGCCATTCAACATTATTCGGACTCACCGTGGCGACCTTGTTCTAGATCTGAGCTTTGGTGGTCGCATCTATCTCAAAGGCTTGTATCTTGGAACATCCGCCGTGTTGGAGACTCTCAAGTTCTGCTACGATTTAGCTAAAGGGGACGTCAACCGAGACCGGCAAAATCTGACTCAACACACTCAAGAGGCGTCCATTCTAGCTGGCATTTGGGCACAGATGTCATAGAACGCACGGTCCCCTATATAACCCCATTTCCCCGCTCTTTACATCCTTTAGACCTGAGAATATACACATTTTACCGCCATATTGGCCTATACAGTCCATGACAACAGGCAATCAAAAGGAAGGAGAAAGGTGCCGTCGAAGAATACACCAAAATGTTACTAGAGGATGACAAGAGACAATGGGCTGACGTTCATCTGGCCAAAGAGTATATTTCGAAAGCAACTGCGTCGGCAATTTGGGAATACCTTAAATCTCAAAATCCAGAGAACGAGGGTAACTTTTATTACAGCAGCACGATAGCAGAGGTATGTTGTGCTCTGCTACTGGAAACTCATGCTACGAGATTACGTTCTTTTTATTCAATATCTGAAATTCAGAATTGTAAGTCGTGATTCGACCAGCTAATTGTTCTTTAGGACGCCTTCAAGATTAGAAAGTTTTTGAAGAAATCCCCCAAACCATTACCGACGGCTATCTGGGATCCATTACAACGACATGAGCTAGTACTTGACCCAGATTGCTATCGCGAGGAATTGCTACTTAATGTACCCGCTTCGAAGTTTCAAAATCCTGCTAATGATACGAAGTTTTCGACGGCGATGAAGAGAGCTTTGGAGGCTGCTTTGTCGCTAGATTATCGAACCGCGGAACTGGAACTAATTTTCAAAAATGGGCCTCTGAGGACCTCGAGATTCTCCTCGATAAGCCCACTCTGTTTCTTCATGATATGTGGCTTGATGGTGAACGGAGTGCTCCAAAGTATGGCTCTCGGGTTTGTACAAACGGTACATCGCGGAATATGAATGTTCCGACTGACCGTATTGTGTTGAGATTGTACGAGCTGATTCTCGAAGAAGTCATGAATTGGCAGACTTGGAAGATAGGAATAAGGAATGGGAATATTGGGACCAGAATGACCTACTCCGAAAGGCCGAAATGAATCTTGCGCAGATGCTTCGGGCTATTGGGGTTTCAGCGAGCTCAGCGCCTGGCGAGCTATATGTTTATTGGACTTCCCTTGTGGCAAGTATCGCTTGGAATCGCCATCGACAAGATTTTGAATGCCGAGTCACTCTGCACCGGGAGAGTACTTGCTCGGACAAGAAATGAAAGCAATTGATTGTAAGGAACATCCGACCGAAGTCAGCCTCAAGACGAACTGAAACTAAACCAAGACCAGACAGCTATATCAGAACAAAGAGTCCTGCAAGGAACAAAAAATTAGTCACTGCATGCGGTTGTCCGTATCAGATCGTATCGCAGAAAGATACCGATGGCGACGCTTGTTTCAACGACTTGGACCATACTGAAAAGTATTTTGCAATGGTCTCCAGAGAAGCATGGGGATCATTCTTCGGTATTTCGGATAGATCATGTAGCCCCAACGCGCGTGGTGGCCCAGGTTCCCGGAAAGAGCATTATATCCAAGAGCACTGCATCCACAGAAAAGAATCAGGTAAGCTTCGTTATTGGGTTTGCATATTACATGTACTTACACAATGGCAGGTTCAGCGTCCCGAAAACGCAATTGAGGATAATGCTTCAGAGACTCATAGTGAGAAATCAGTCTCTGCCTCGGAAACCGCCATAGTGCAGAAGCAACCAAAGATTGACAGCGGTGGAAGTTCAGCTAAACAAGGCCGACACCTATCCTCAGCCTTACGAACTTTCGAGGATAGTTAGTTGGAGCTTCGAGAAGCCAAGGCAGAGAATGAACAGAGATTAATCCTCTCAAGTGTCATTGAGGATTTGAAGGGCGAGAACCGACAGTTGAAGGAAACCCAAACTGAGACCGAAGCCAGAGTCACAGAACTCTTCGGGACCATCGACGACCTGAAGAAGCGACTGTGAGAAGGAACGACAGTGACTTCCGGCATGAGTTCTGAAGAACCCAGCAATCAAAATGACTCTGGTGAGAGTCTAGGTTCGAACACCAAGAACGAAATACTCAAAAGTTTGCGCATGGAGGTTGCAAGACTCAAGTCAGAAGTAGACCAAGTGCGAGAAGACAAGGCGTCAATGGCTTCAGCTCTCGAAGGTGTGTCAGTCATGATCCAAGGCTTGATGGGATTGGGCAACAAAGCAGCTATGGTTGCGCCACTTTGAGGCGTCCTAGGTATGATCAAGAGCGTGCTCAATTTAGGCAAGGAGAAGACGCCCGCGCTCCAGCACAGTCAACAATCAAACGTGAACGAGAGAGGGACGATGATAAGGACGCAAGATCCGAAGCAGGTTCGCAATGACAGGGTTGTCGATCTTAATTAGACTTCATGCAGGGGAGGGTGAATGATTTGTTAGTGGGAAATTCTTTGCGTTAGCACATTTCCGAGGTGGATGATTACATACTGGGATAAATGTTCAGTCCAGAATATTTCCTAAGATAGATCTTCATTTGATGTTAGCACAAGTTCGAGAAAAGTATCTGCTTTTACTTTGCGGTGGCAAGATTGTTTCGAGGGTAGTTATCTGTCAGGTAATCTGGTTTTCGGTAATTATCTAGTGGACGGGAACAACTGGTTTGAGGACTGGTTCATTTGCGAGACAAAGGCATGAAACCTACAAATCGAGTGTAGCGGCAATAAAAGTTTTCTTTGCATTGAAATGTTCACTTGAGAAAGGTTGGGATGAAGATTGGTATGAGTGATACTTTGATGCATTTATTGACCAATAGTAATCTTACAATAGACAATACCTAACTGCAGAAGATATAATACCTTTTCAGAACCTCCACCTCCACAAAAAAAAAATCCATTTGAGAAACCTTATACTACAGGAAAACACGACCAACATTTTCGGGGTTTCGTTATCCCATTTCACCCTAGTATTACGCCAAATTGGTGCCGTAGAAATGAGGCTGTCAAGTTGTGCAACGTCGTTTAATCTTTTTAAGAAGGTTGACAAGGGTAGAATTTCTATTATTGCTTGTCGTTTGTCCATTTCACTCAATCTTTTGAGTTAAATCATACAGAACTCGCACCCCCCGTGATGGGTATCGAAGACATGTTTCGCGGTGCCTGGCCTTCGTTCCGGATACAGCCTGGCCTCTCGAGCTAAGATCTCATCTAATTCCAACAATTTTCGTCACTTGCTTCGTGGGCTCCATGCTATCTGCAGGAAAGCTTCGCTCGTTACCTTTCACAGTAAAAATCATCTACCTTGTTTTTCAAATACCGCGATTCAGCTGGGAATATACTTGAAGATGTGTTGGTTGCTGTTCAGGCAGTTTTGTTCTTGATCCACTGGATTGACTTCTTCGTTCTGCATGATCCGGAAAAGATTTCAGTAGAGCTAGAGATTTAAGAGCCATACCAATTACTTTGTGGGGAAACCTGGTGGACTTTAATGAAGAAGTCATCTGCCACTAGCACCTGCCAGCGCTAGGGCAATTACACACTTGTCTCTAGGGCTCCTATTTCGTACTTTCGAAGGTAGATTTAAGAACATCTCGTTATCGCTATCAATCGCACTCGCGATCGCAAGAGTTGAATAGACTGGCAGTTAAATACTTGTAATAATTAATCTCTTTCAAGTGTTAAACTCGGATCGGACCGAGGCTCGCTCCAACCGCCATAAATTGGGCGTCATGGGGATCCGTGCTAGAAAATTGGGGGACGGGACCCAAGGCCGTTCACTGATCGACACCGCCTTGTCCCATTTCTCCACGGTCTTAAACCTTAAACCTCCCTAATTACTGGCGATAAGTCTGTGCCCCTCGCTTCCGACCCCCTTCCGACCACCTCCCTTAATTATAAACCTTCCACTTTAAAATTAAATAGCTTCATAACCGCTGGACTTGCATATAATCGCCGATATTAATAGAATCTATAGCCGAATTGAAGTCCTTCTCTTTAATTTCCTAGTCTCTGTCAG
>AYLM01000142.1:0-37495 GCA_001625345.1 Cairneyella variabilis | reverse complement strand
ATCCCATCCCAATCCTAATCCCAATCCCAACCCCGTTCCAGCCCCAGAACGCCAGAGCTACGAAGTAACCCTACTTCGTACTACATATGCACGCCCTGGGCTACAAGCAATCCGGCACATAGGAACTCGCTAGGGTTCCTCGGGCTAGTCATCGCCCTCAAAGGTTATTTGGGACATTTTGCGAGCGGAGGCACGAAAGGCTTACTCAGATTCGCGATAGGCCCTTGCTAGCCGGCGCAAAGACCAAAATCTGGTCGGTAGCCCCGGCGGGGGCCCTTCGTCACCTCCAGAAGCGATTTCTAGCAGCTTGTGTTTGCTATAAAAGCTCTGGAAATGGTGTCTACCAAATGTCCCAAATGTCCCAAATAACATTTAACATTTAACATTTATTTAGGATAGTAACGGTCTATAGGGAGGCCTCAGCAGGGTGCGCCCTCGCCCCCCTCCCCCCAAAAATCGACCCTTGTCCCCGCTTGGTCCTTGAGCCATACCCCGTACTGGTACTATCGTACAATAAAAGAAGCTAGCAAAAAAGCCATGTTTGAAAATTTCACACTTTTTTGATTGCTTGTTCCGGATCTCAATTGTCTGATTCGATCCGTCACAATCGTCAAGCCACGCGCCAACTATCGCAAGGCTTCTGATTCGCTAGCACGGCCCCTCGGCGAGACCAAGCTGCTGGAAAATTTATATGCCCACCATTTCCCAGTGCAGGGGCTCGGGTTTCCCACACGTGCGGGTTTCCTTCTTAGCCAACGCTGCCCCTTTGCTACAGTAGACAGTAGACCTTTTGGACTCGCATCTTGTTCCATCTTGTTCCATCTTGTCCTGAATTGAAGCATCCTCAATCCTATTCATCCCTGGAGGAACGGTGGACAATTATTGTCGGCAGATAAGATGGATCCCGGAGCCGGAGCCGGAGACGACTGCGGCGGCAGGCTCGGAAACATGTGGATTTCTGATAGCACCCCGATACCTACGGGCACTCAAACACGTGGCTCGTCAGCGTCCATTGGAATGGAAACGCCGATTGAAGCAGATGTAGGTAGCTGCTCCCACTTTCCAGACCACCACGACTGACATTATGCGTAATCAGTCATCGTCTGATCCTGGGAGCCCACTAGACGATAAGTTCGTTCCCAGCACTTTGGAGACGATGTAGCCCACATATATGCTGTCCTATCACTGTCTCCAGCCTCGGCCACGAGCTGACATGTTCCAGAGCCTCGACACTATCCCTCACGAACAGCGTGTATGAGTTTACCAAGGAGAATGGTCGTACCTATCACGGATATCGCGCTGGGTGTAATACCCCGCCTCACTATTCTCTGTGCAACAGCTGATCATTCAATATCTAGCGTATCACTTCCCCAACGATCCCACGGAGACGGATCGTCTCGATTTCCAGTTTGAAATTTTGAAATACTGCTTCAAAGACCGCAACTATTTTGCTCCTCTTTCGGACCCTAAGTTCATCCTCGATATCGGTACAGGAACCGGGCAATGGGCAGTAGAGATGGGTGACGAGTTTCCTGACGCAAAAATCGAAGCCACTGACCTTTCACCCATTCAACCATCTGCTGTCCCCGAGAATGTTTATTTCTTCATCGACGATGCCAGCGAGAAAGATTGGGCCTTGCCGGCGTGTCGTTACGAATATATCCATACGCGAGTGCTTCTTGGATGCTTCGCTGATTTCAGAGAGGTTATTAAGAAAGCATTCTATCATCTCAAGCCAGGAGGTTTTATGGAAAGCCAGGAAATACTGCCGACGCCGTGTTGTGACGATGGGGAAATACCAGCTGATTGGGCATTCTCGGATTGGATGAAAAAGATGGATGAGGCAGCTATGAAAGCTGGCCGGCCACTGATGATTGCAAATAAGCTTAAGAGTTGGTATGAAAGCTGTGGTTTTGTCAATGTTCAACAGAAAGTGTTCAAACTGCCCCTGAATCCTTGGCCGAAGGACCCGCACCTGAAGACTTTGGGGCAGATGTATGAACACAATTGGTTGTCTGGCTTGCAGGGTTTCACCATGGCACCTTTCACGCGGATTTTAGATTGGAGCAAGGATGAGACCGAGGTATTGTTCCTTCCATGACCTTCGTCAACCTCACTAACGTATTAAATAGGTGTATCTTGTAGACGTGCGAAAAGCTATCTCAAAGAGGAACGTCCATGCATATAACAAAATATATGTGGTCTGGGGAATGAAGCCATACCCTTCTCCGCAAGCATCCGCGATCCCGACCCTAGGCACATCAGTGGACGCCAGCTCACAAGTCGAACCCCTAACCTCAAACACACCGCTTCCGCCGCAAGACTCTACAGGTATCCCAGGCAAAGATGTGTCGGCTTCGTCATAACTATCAGGCGTTTGCCACACATCAGCCGGCGTTTCTTTGGGTTTGGAGCTATGAGGCGTACGTAGGGAAATCATATATGGATTATCCATAGAGTATTCTACATGTTCGTAAGTATCATCAGAGGAGCAGTGATGGTAATAGCGGTTTAAATGATAGGAGTTTAATGTTTAGTCCTGCGCGTTTGATAATCATGATCCTAATGTGGAGCATGTATACCCCTTCTACACATACATCCCAACCCAACCGAATCCAAAGTTTTCGATCCATTCAATCATTTTCTTTACACCGTGATGAAAATATATATATTTATATTGAGAAGGCTTGCAGAGATCGTAGACTTGGATATTAAGGTATCATTTCGAGAGGGTAGTGGCACTGATATGAGTAATTCCAACCATCATTGCGCCTACCCTGGACCTGAGGTTCCCCGTGGAACAAGCCAGTGTAGGATACTGGGACAATTACGAACACCCAAGACAAGATGCCGACAAACCTTGCCACGTTACGGGATCCTGTCTAGATGAGACACCTTGAAGTAGTCACTCATCCACCCGGATGAGGTGTATCGAATGGGGACAAAGATCCTCGAGTTAGCTAGCAATCAGTGTGCTCGCATCGACGACTACGTACTCTGGTTAAGGAAGCCTACATCTGAGTGAATCACAGTTTTCACCATTTACTATGGTAGTACGGTGTCTTCCAATTGCAATATCGTACAGAAATGAATATTTGCTAGGAAATAGTCAGTCTTATAGTAGCTAATGCAGAATTTAGCCAATACTAAAACGACCTGGTCTCACATCAAACTACAGGGTCTCTCATCCTCACTTCCAATGTCTTCGTCCCTCTAGAATTTCCCAATAAAAGGTTCCGCCAAAAAGGATCTTCGAGTAGCTACTGGCCTTCTGGTGAGAGCGACCAATCAAGTCATGATCAGTGGGCAAAATCAGAAGCAACCACCAACGCCTGCATTTACGAGCTTTTGCGCTGCGTCACTGAGATTTCCAGAAAAGAAAACGATTCTCCCTTCCGTCTAGAATAGACTATTACACAAAGATTATGTCTCAGTTCATGCAGGAACGCATGAATTGTCGGATATTTTAATGCCGAAACAGCATTCTTACCTCTTATTATAGTGCCCCGCAAGCACTACCCCTCTCGGCTAGCTAGCACTTGCTTTCTCTGGTCTCACTAACTAGTATTATCACTATTTATACTCAGTCAGTCCTTATATAGAAACTCAGATATCTTTTCCTTCATATTCAGATCATTCTGCAATCACGTGACTATCTGCTCGATATAAGCGGCTTAGGGTTGAGGATGGAAAAGAATTGATACGTATTGAAGACGAGCATCATGTTATAATAGTAGCAATGAGCATCAATCGACAGTCCAAGCACTAATCAAACGCGTATATTGCCACTAGAAGGAATTAGGCGATGGTAATGCTGATGGATGAGGCAAGCTTGTGGTAGTGACTTTTTTCTTTGGGCGGCACAGTCACATTAGCCTACAATATAGAGATTCTCCAGCATTTTCACCTAGATTTAATATGATAACTGCTTCAATTCATCAGTTGGTATATATGGTGTTGCTACTATTGCCTCAGTGAAATGCGTCAGAAAATTTAAAGGATGAAGGACACTTCGGCTGCAGGTGGTCTCTGTCAACACCTGCCCCCCCGCCCCCTTAAGATATCGATGGTTTCTATCGACAGAACAAAGTCAAGTAACACAAACTCTATAAACGTATTCGTCCTGCTCAAATATATCAAGTCTGTGTACCGGGCATATCTATCACGAGCCGATTGTTTGTAAAGATCAGAGAATTCTGTTGCAGTGATAACTAAATTGCCTTAATTCCCGCTCAAATGTGACCGTCCTTCTGTAACCCTGCCGTCTCCCCAATTCTAAAAACATACTTAACCGCACTTGCCTTACCATCCTGCAAATCCTTCAACCCCTTCTCCACACCGTCTAGCCCACCCTCCACAACCTGATACGGATGCCCTTTAAACCACCCTTCAGCCAACCCTCTAGCAATATTCTGAAAATGCACAAACCCAAAGTCCTTATACTCTTTATGCACGTCTCCTACCGAAGTCTTGTGCTGATGTACCGACTTAGGAAACACATTTTCATCAATGGTTAGCACATGTGTATATCTGCCGCTAGGATCCAGCACTTTGGCTATATTGACAAAACTGCCCTTCTCGCTAATAGCATCATAAGCGTACTCGAGCTTAGAACCATTAAGAGCTTGTTGAATGCCCAAGACCACGTCTTCGTCGCCACTGCGGTAGTCGACTACAGTGTCACCTTTAGAGCGGTCGATTAGGCCTTCGACAAATTTGATGCCATTGCCAGCTACAGCGATAATGGGGTGGATATTAGCCTTTTTTGCAAGTTGGATGGTGAAAGCTCCCACAGCGGAGGCGCCACCATAGACGAGGAGGGGGATGGGTTTAGTCGCTGGATCCCAGGGTTGGGGAAGAGCGAGATTGGCCTGTTCGAAAAGACCTACAGCTGCCGTAAGGGAGGCTAGCGGGACTGTGGCAGCTTCTGGGTTTAAGAAGTCAGATTGGACCTGGGAATATAGGAAGGAACTCAAGAACCTTCAAAGCTAATTTTCTCGGGAATATGGACCGTAGTGTGTTCCCAAGCTATTGCATATTCCGCAAAGCTACCTCCTAGCGCCATCATCTCGTGAAATGCAACGACTGGAAATTGTCAGGACCAGACTCTAACATGGCTTTAAAAGTATACAAGACTTACCCTTGTCTCCTGGCTTGAAAACTAAAACATTTTCGCCAACTGCTTCAATAATACCAGCAACATCATCTCCAGAATTTGCCTCTATTCCATAAAAGTGTGGGACTTTCCTGCGTATCGGACGATTCAGAGATAAGACTCGTCTTAGTTTTCTACAAGTTTTACAAACCAGTCTTTAGGGTTTGATCCGCTCACTACAACCCTAATAAGGACTTGCCCTAGTCCTGGTTTGGGAATTTCAGAGTCGACAATCTTAACGACCGGGCCTGGGAATTTCCGAGTCAGTATTTTTCATTTTGAGGGCAAATTGGGATTCTATAGGAGTTGAGACATGTTGTAGGCCTTGGGAACAAAGGGTGAGAAGATAAATAAATACCTTTAGCAACAATAGCTTCCTTCATCGTGACATTAATTTTGCGACTTTCTTCAAATAATAGGCTGGGTTGGGTTGATTATATAGTTATGTACTAAAAAAGAAAAACTCCTCATTGAACCTTGCATTTATAATCATCCTTTAAGCTAGTGTTTACCATTGGGCGACCTAGCGATAGTGGAGCCTAAACATTGCCGCAAATGCCGAGGGCCCCGGTTGTACCTCCTGTACCTTCTCTTACCGAATGATGAACTTTATTCCACACGGTAGGATATTTATTTGGCATAAAGGTAGCGATACAGTTGTTCCTCTGGATAAAAGTGTCAAGCTAAAGGAAACAATTAAGGAGGTAGACCCAGTTCCAAAGTTTTGTCTTACCGTTATAGAGGCGTTTATAGGTTTAATGCTATTGCTCATATTGACGATCAATAGATGAAGGATAGAATAGGAGATATAATAAAAGCCTGGTCGGCTTAAATAGATATTGTACCTCATATAGGGAATATTTCAGGTTGGGAAGTAGGGATGTAAGCAGCGGTTCAATTAATCTATCTTCAGCAAATTCACGTGACTTTACATGGTATATATAAACACGAGTTTAAGAATTTGACAATAGTATTTATTATCTCGCAGATGCCTCCTAGATAAGACTCGCGAAGAACCTATTTCCTATTGATCTTGAAAGGAAGGCTGTAAACAGAAGTCACCTTCAACCCAACCTCGTAGATTTTGCTCGACGGTATAATCTTATGATCTCCAACATCAAGCGTTATCGAGCCCTGTCACCCTCCGAATCGCGCGGTGATAGTGAGGTCCGAATAAAATACAGATAGCATTTGCTTGGGTGAATTGAGATTGCCGATTACGCAAGGTGAAAGAAATTATAACATCGTGAGAACTGCGTCGGTTCTGTTAGTCAATATGCTGTGCGGATCGAAGGAGATATAGTGTAAAGTAAAGCTAATATACTTAGATGCTGAAATCAATAAACCTTTATTATAGGCTTGACTATACAGTCTCTAGAATCAGAACCTCAACACATACTACTCCGCCTGCTGGAAGGGGTTTATAATCAGGCCATGAATGCCTCCTAGCAATCTCTCGCTGTAATTTCCTGCGATGGCCTCGTTTGACCCCTAATAAATCGAAGTCTGATTCTGTTATATAACAGAGCCGGTGCCAATTATCAAAGCCTGATTCTGCGAAAATTGGTAGATATTGCTCTAGACCAAGACGTAAAAGAGTTTCTTTAAACTCAGTGTTCATAGTCGAAGAAAGGTAATTTTGGTGATGCAATTTGTTGCTGCCGCGGAAGCGGACATTCTCGCCTAAAAAGTACCTAACAGAGAACCTTCTAGAGCACGGATGCGGCTGGATATAAATCCGACCAAAGCTGTTACCTAATCGCGGTGTGAAGGTGCGGGCAAAAGGGTAAAAACTCAATTGACCAAATGCCTATTGCACAAAGATCTAAAGCTAGAGACTGAAGAAGGGAGGGGGAGAAGCCCTGGCTATATACCCAAATGAGGTCACGTGATATAGCGATGTTGGCCTTGCTGCCTTAGGCTGCTGTGCCCTGGATAGCTTCTCCGCTCCCGTGTAACTTAGCACTTTACGTAACAACTCCCAATACACGGTTTTGCACCCAACCCCTACAGCGGGAAGTCAGGGCAAGGCCCAGACTGCTGCCCTGACATTTAGTAGTAAAAGGAGGCTATAAAAGAAGCCGGCTAGTGTATAAAGAAGTAAGGATCATATAAATAAGATATTGTATATTAGATTAAGAAATCAAGCCAATTAAAGTATTAAATTATGAGCTTTATATATACATACATATCTAAGTGCTAATTGTTAATAATCACTCCTAGCCTGATTAATACTACTTAGAAATACTGAAAATTCCTCGAATTATTCGTCGAATTCTGCTCTCAATTCGATTCGAAGTCGAATAATATAAGGCCGATTCGATTCGATTCAACAGAATTCGACAATTAGTTCAGAGCCCTATAGCTTAATGGCGCATACAATGAGGAAATGGAGGTTGGTCAGACTTGGGAAGTTGAACATCTTCGGCGCCTTTGCCAATGGTTTGTCTTCAGGAATCGTGTCATCCGGGAGAACGCAAACAACATTCAGCCAGGGACTAGATGCGGCCTGCCCCGGGACGAAGATGGTCTTGGTCGTGAGGTGTATGCTGACGCGTCTGGCATGGAGGAGTGGGAACGGGAGAACTGAGGGGTTAGTAGATTATTTTAAGTGTGGTCGGTTCTGAGACAGTAATTCTGCGAATTGATACTTCTTAATGCATTACTTGTTGCAGCTAATATCAAGTCTCCTTGCAATAGTAATAGAAAGCAGTCATCCAAGCCACCCAGATACCAGTCAAGAAAGATCCAATAGTAAAGCCTGAAGAGGCGTCTTGCCTCACACTTGTATAAATCACCGAGATCACAATACTGAGAGTCAACATCACTGCACTCAAGAGAGTCATTTTTGCCTTATTAGGACCTTCGACGATCAGCACTCCCCAGCCGAGGACATCTTCATCGGGCGAGGCATGGAGGTAAACATCAAGAAGCGAACGGTAAAGCTTCTTGGGCAGCCGTTGGTACAGCTTCTTTTTCTTGGTGCGGCTTTCAGTGCATGGCTTACAAGAGCGGTAATGTAGGAATGTCTTGGGTGACGGCCGGGTTGTGAGAGGGCATGGCGTGTACTCGTAGTTGTTTGCCTCTA
This sequence comes from Cairneyella variabilis, assembly GCA_001625345.1. Classification (NCBI taxonomy): domain Eukaryota; kingdom Fungi; phylum Ascomycota; class Leotiomycetes; order Helotiales; genus Cairneyella; species Cairneyella variabilis. Next base: position 29,252 of record AYLM01000142.1, on the reverse strand, counting down.
CCTCCTGAGGGGGCGGAATGACAGGAGGATCAAAGGAGATATCTACTCTTTGATGCTCTTCGACAGTGAACTGGACATACTTTACGTCTACCGGCTTGATGAGTAGCCCGCGGAAAAATCGGCTGCGAAAACCACGAAGACGGTCGTATTCGGCCCACATCTTTTTGAACCATTCACCGTCATGGGCTATGGTGGAGACATCGATTTCGCCAAGAATGGAGAGGTTTTCGCCGGCGTTAACGCAGATGGAGAAATATTTCCTGATGAGGGGTCGAACGGTGCCAAAGGTGGGTTGAGAGGGTGATGCTGCGGTGCCAGGAGGTGAGAGACTGCTGTTTAAGGAAGGTGACATTGATGCAGGCTGTAGAATGTCAATGGGGAGCTCAAACTGTTGCATCACAAATAAATGGTTGAAAAATAATACCTGTAAGCTTGCAGTGTATAGTTCTACAGCGGTTGAAGCAGTCGAGAGCATCGTCTCTTGAGAGCTAGAAGTTTCTGTCCGGCTCGCACTAGTGCCTGAATACTCCTTGAAAGCTCCATTCGAGTCGAGGCTCTCAACGTAGTCTTGCATTAATTCCCGATGTAATCTATCGAGTTCTTGTGAGTCGTCATTATCCCAATCGTCATACAGCCAGGTGCCGCATTCCTGCATTAGTGTCAGCAACGCCAGATTCATAAACAGTATATGCTTGGATTACCGTTGGCCATTCCAGTCTCCGGTATCCAGCTGTAACACTAGGTCGAGAGATCCGGTCCAGGTGAATCCAAAGTCTTTTCCAAGACCGTGGGTTTCTCAGCCAAGTAAATGTGGAACAAGGTCTGAGGATGTGACCAAGAACTATTTCTTGGACCCATATATCCATTCGCAATTTACGGATCAATACAAGACCAGATACTAAACCACATAATGCAAAATAAGGGAAGAGCCCAGCAGAATGACAATACGATCTGAATGGCTTGCTTTCGAAGTTCCACACAAGGCTCAAATAACCAATGTTTAGTGCCCAAGCAAGACTTATTACCGCTGTAAGAGTAATCCAGGAGTATCTTAGTGGTTGCATAGAGGGATTGTTTGCATAGGACAAGCTATCCCTATGCGCATTAATAATACTAGTCGTGTCTCTAGTAAATGGAATCTCCAGAGTTACTTCTAAGTCTCGGGTTTCCTTAAGTCGAGGATTTCTTCACTACTAATAGTTAGTTTTCGAATCACTTTCAATTACTGGCTTTAAAAGAACATAGCCAGTATGTACTACGGGCTCTTCTCTAGGGTATGACGATTCAAGAGAGTCCGAAGGGTTCACATCGTTAAGGTCTTACCTCTTAGATACCTCTGAAACTTTTAGCCGGATGATTAGCTCATTCAGGGCGAGCGTTTTATCCTCCCTCGCTCCGTTCCCCTTAGAATTTCTCGCCTTAAACTCTAGCAATAATAAAGCTTTAAAGCGGTTCTGAAACTTTTAAAACGCAGGGCTTTTAACTAAGAATTTCCTGACTTCTCGAAGGTTGGGTAGCTTATTATAAACATCTTTATCGTTTAAGCTATTTTCTTTTAGTTTATTTAATGGCTCTTAAGCTTGCGGATCTTATATATTTAAACGTCTCAGGGTCTCTTCTATCCTTATTGCCTTATCCATTTAGCGACGGTCTAACGACCCTGTAATAGATTCATTTGATTTGCTAGAGTAAAAGTGATCCTATATCTTAAAAGTAACCTTTCTTTAGGATTTGCAAATAAGTTAAGAAGCTAGAACTTTAGTTGCTTTCTTAGCATCATTGTTAAGATCACGAGAGTAATTAGTTAAGAGAGTCTTAAATTGGCTTTTAAATAAGGAACCTTTAAGCATTCGATAAGTCTTTTTAAAAAGGGGCTTTAAAGCGCTGTGCTCGAGAAGTAAGCAAATAAGTTCTTTGGTGGCTCTAATAGACTCGGCTAAAGATGACTTTAAAGATACACTATCAGGTTTAAAGAAGATACTTCCAGCATAAGATAATATGGCCGATTCTCCATCGGAAGGGTCTTTATTAGGGTGATTCTGTTGGATCGTCTTATTATGGGATGAGGTTAGACGCTTGGCGGGAAGCTCGACTATAACTGACGTTGCGGGAGATGGAGTTCGAGCACCTAAGTATCGTTAAGGCCGCGTACTAGCATTAGTGATGATCTCTATTGGCTTCTTAATCTCCTTCTTCACGCTCTTCTTTATGTCCCAGGCGGACGGTTTTTCTATCTCAATAGAAGTAGGGTAGTTATTAATATAAGGCAAACTAAGGGCGTCTTTTCTATTAAAGTATACCCTGGGCTTAGAGATTATAGCCTCTAGATTGGGAGTATTTAAAATGCTATAATCTCTAAGGTTTATTAAGTGTCCTATTCTCTTTTAATCCTCAATATCTCCTTCCTTTAGGGTTAGGCTTTGATTCTCCTTAAGATTGCCTATAATCTTAATAACTCTCCTTTTAATACGAGTTACCCATTCTTTAATAACTATTAAGTGTTAAAGGCATTTTAGGAAATAATGATAAGGTTTTATACTCTCCTCTTCACTTATCTCGTCTTCTATACCCTTAGAGCTTCGATTGAAGGGTTCGTTTTTAGACTGCTTTAGTGCTCGCTCAGCAGTATTCTTACGAATTTGTGCCTATCGGTCATTATTAGAAGAAACACTGGTGGCTTCGTGTGTTGGCCGTTCCACTAGCTGTTCCTGGGCGTCTTCTTCCTCTGGGATCGATGTATTGGATGATCTGTAAGACTGGAAGATTTCCCTTCGTAGCCTCCTACTACTCTCCCCTCCTTGGACTGTCTTGGCAAAGGAGGATTCTAAATCCTCGTCGTCTATATCACTTCCAATACTCTGACTCAAAGTCCGCTTTTGCACCACGCTTCCTGAGCTCACCCTCTTCTGCCTCTTCTCCGCCTCGTCATCTGCTGCATAGTCGACCGATAGCTGCTCGTACAATAGCTCGAAATCTAAGCTGCGTTGAACAGATATAGGCGGTTTAGGCGGTTTAGGTGGGTATTTCGGCTTTTTATTTTTCTGTGGCTTCGTGAAGCTACTCATTAGACCTTCTGTCTGGTATCGTTGAAAAGACTGCGAGCACTAGAGTGTAAAGTACGAATAGAGAAGACGTATAATGTTTCTAGAGAATTTGGAGGGGCAGGTGAGGTTTTCATATGGGATTGTGGGGGGTGGGGTGTTGCGAGTGCTGCGCCTTGTATCGAGCCTGCGCACCCTAGGACTTGCATGCGCCACATTTTGACAAGGCGCTTTCAAGCAGGAACTCATCATCGAAAACTGTTAATTGAGGACTGATTCTAAAACTTGACTCAATGTCCATCTCTCTTCAGCCAAGGCTCCGAGGCCTCATAAAGCTCCCCAAAAGCAGGCTCAATGCTGATTGCCCGCTTGAGTAAGTCCTCGTCGATCGCCTTGAGACACTGGAGACCACCAGCAATGACGAAATCCGCATACGAAGCTGTTCATGATGTCAGCAATTGATTTCAAATCGTAGGGGGCAATTACGAGTCTTTCCCATTACAAATGGCCCTCCATTTGCCCTGATCAGTTTCCCCAGCTCCTTCATAGCAGGCGTGGCTTCCATCCATGCCTCTTCACCACCAGTCTCTTTCGCTATTTGTTCAAGAGGCTTCCCGTATGTCTCCTCTCGAGTCCGATGAAAGTACTCGGCCGACTTCTCGTTCAAAATATTTTCAGGAACCTTGGGCATCCATATTCCACGCAAGGGACCCATCATCTTCGGCAACAGCGTCTCGACTTGCCCTAGGATCGGAGAGTCGAGATGAAGAGATGGGGTCCGATGCTCCTTCTCGAGGCGTTGAGCAATGGCTTTGGAGTCCATCACGTATGTACCATCTGGAAATTGAACGGTGGGGATGGTGTAGGGCATGGCTTCGGGGGGGTTTGGGGGAACACTGAGAGAGTTAGACCATCGTATATCAGATGATTGGAGAAACAAACTGAGGCTTCAATGTTGGAGCGATGTCAGGATACTCAGTCCAAGCAGTTGTGTAATCGAGTCCTTTGTAGTTCAAAGCAAGACGAGCTGATGAAGTCAGCATGGCACTGGATCACTAGACAAGACAACTTTTCCAGGGATTGGGTGACCAGCAGGCACACCGTCCCTTACTTGGAAGATCGTAGAGTACGAATTGAGACATTTCGAGTGGGTTAAGCAGTAACGGGCAGAGGGGAAAGAAACAATTGAAGATTGAAGATGAAGAAACTTCATTAAAGCTAAAGTGGACTGGTTGCATTACAAATCTAACGCCCTTGGACGCCTTAACATACCCAGCGATGTCATAGATCACGTGGCTACGAGGTACCTTGCATGTGAAGATGTACCTATGTATGTCAAATGCAGAAAACAACAGATGTTCAATACCACAAAATATCTCAGGTTCGTGAGTATCTAAAGTACGTGAGATATTTTGGGGTGTTTAGATATCCTCCCGCGTGCTTGGTCCAGAGCACCCGAGGCTGAGTCCACGTCCACGTGATCGTGGCGCTGAACATTTTCAGGCGCAACTGAACTTCGACTCACCACCATTCAACCAAAAACATCCACAAACAACAGCAACTCACGATCCTGAGATACTCATACTACTATGGGCTCCGTCGTCCTTCCCCATCTCGTAACCGGCTGGCACGTCGACCAGGCTATCATGTCTGAGGAAGAGCGCCTGGTCATCATTCGTTTCGGTCGCGATTGGGACCCCGATTGCATGCGTCAAGATGAAGTCCTCTATCGCATCGCCGACCGTGTCAAGAACTTCGCCGTCATCTACGTCTGCGACCTCGATCAAGTTCCCGACTTCAAGCAGATGTACGGTCAGTAGCACCTTGTTCATTGTATTAATTTAAATTGGCTGCCTAGAAGTTTTCCTTTCGAATATCTATACTGACCCTGATTTTACAGAACTCTACGACCCAGTCACCCTCATGTTCTTCTTCCGCAACAAGCATATGATGTGCGATTTCGGCACTGGTAACAACAACAAGCTCAACTGGGTTCTGGAGGACAAGCAGGAGTTGATCGATATCATCGAGACCATCTACCGTGGGGCAAAGAAGGGTCGTGGTTTGGTTGTTAGTCCAAAGGGTAGGTTCTCTTTCTGTCAAGTCGTTGAGCTAGGCTGACTTGTTCGCAGATTACTCCACCAGATACCGATATTAGATGGTTACTTGGCGCTGCGAGAATACCTCACGATTGCACATTGGCGTTGATTTGGGCGTTATGGAGGATGGGATATTGCTGGAGGAACTGGAGCCAAAGGGTTGGTCTCACACAATGAACACTTTTTGCTGAATCCAAAGATGCTAATACCTGCCGAAGAATGTGTCACCTCGCAGATGAAGGTGGGTGAGTCTATGCTGCTAACCTTTCCTCCCAGTTTCGAGAGCCTCTCACCTCGAAGTCGTTTCCCATTGTCCGCATCAAGATTCGCGGAGCTGGGGTATTTCGTGCCCTTTGGCACACAAGTTTGGAGATGGCCAGAGAGAATCAAGCGGTTCCTGGCCTGATGGAGATGGCGAGCACGCAGGGCATGGACCTGGATCAGTTGCACAGTATGCCAATGCTTTTCTTTTCCTAGAGGCTGTTGTATTAGTCCCGACAAGTTAGAGCTGTTGGTGGTTCGCAAAGGTCGATGCGGCTCCCTAACAAGGAGCTTAGGAGGCCGCTACTGAAATTTTGGCGCTACATTTTCTGAAGTAATCATACGGCACCTCTTCCTCCGTCGGGACGAGGATCCGTGAACTCGGTTCCAGCTGGCCGGGTTCGGACTCCATCTCTCGTTGAGAAGCTTACCCTTTCCCCATCTGTCAATCTTTCACGTTCCACAGCAATTCCCTCCTTCCATATCTGTTCACGAGCCACCGTATGGCTGCTAGTGCATATGCTCACGGAGAAACATTTCAACGGGCGCCAGTAGCCTCATTTACCCCTCTCGATTCAACGACGTACGGGCCGGAACCGAACAGCCTGCATGCGACTAAATTGGGTGGCGGAGGACGTCCTTCCGCTTCGGATAAATTCTCAACTCCACAATGTACTTTCATCTGACGAGAATAGCTTCTCATTTCTTCTGATTTACCAGTACCATGAGTGTTATTTCATGCAGTCTTGTCAGTGGCCACACCTTGTAGATCTTAGATTGCATGCTCAGGTACAAAGCTTCGGGCCCGATGAGAGGGGTAAAGTACATAGCAATTCATATAAATTTACAGATCCCTCAGAACTCCTGCTCTGTGACTTGGTGACACTTGCCAAACCTCCACCATGAAGTTCACGTCGTGTTTCCTCGCTTTGGCCTCTGCCATTCCCGCCCTTGCTGCACCAGCTCTGCTCTCTTCCTCCTCTGCTGAGCAGTCAACTAGCACGTACCCCATTGGCACCAGCGGAACATTTGCCACGGTTTCAGGCAGACTATTCAACATCGATGGCAAAGTTCAGTACTTCGCAGGCAGCAATGCATGGTGGCTCGCGCATCTGAGCAACAACACCGACGTCGATATTGCCCTGCAAGAAGTGGCCGCGGTATGTTCTGTTCTCCCATCCCTGCACAAACCCCATACTAACTCCCTGAAAGACAGGCTACAAAATCCTGCGCGTCTGGGCCTTCGGCGACGTGAACACGCCTCCACCAAGCACAAACACCGACCCGAATAAAGTCTGGTTCCAGCTCCTGAACTCCACCGGCTCCTACATCAACCGTGGGCCCGACGGCCTGCAACGCCTCGACTACGTCGTTTCCGCAGCAGAGAAATACGGAATCAAGCTTGTTCTCCCATTCGTGAATAACTGGGACGATTATGGCGGGATCGCTGCTTACTCTGCTGCTTTTGGGAGCAATTCTACGACATTCTTCACGGATGAGAAAACGCAGCATGCGTACAAGAGTTACATCCGGACAGTGGTGAATAGGTATAAGACCAGCTGTGCGATTTTTGCGTGGGAGTTGTGCAATGAGCCGCGATGCCATGGGTGTGATACCAGTGTTATTACGAATTGGGCAACTGAGACGTCAGAGTTTGTTAAGAGCTTGGATCCGAATCATCTCGTTACGCTGGGGGATGAGGGATGGCTGGCACCTGCAGATGGAGTGGGTGATGGGAGTTATGCGTACAGTGGCGCTGAAGGGGTGGATTTTGTGGCGAATTTGAAGATTGAGACGTTGGATTATGGGGTTTTTCATCTGTATCCTAATTCTTGGGGGTATAATTATACGTGGGGGAGTGAGTGGATTGAGCAGCATGATGCGATTGGGAAGGCGCTGGGGAAACCGGTCATCTTGGAGGAGTATGGGACGCCCGTTAATCATACGGAGCTTGAAGGGCCATGGCAGGCGACTGTGTTGCAGAGTGGATTGGCGGCGGACCAAATTTGGCAGTTTGGGACGGATGATATGAGCGTGCCGGAGAGTTCTATTGGCGATGTAAATAGTATTGTCTATGGGACGGAGGAGTATGAGGTTTTGGGGACGGATCATACTAAGGCAATGTTGGAGAAACTGGTTTGAGATGGATTGGTGTATTGAATTATGGGATTATGATCTATGAACAATAATTTGAAGCCATGAATTTCTAGCTCTGATGATTTGGACACCTCTCGCGAGCAGTTTCGCGCTTGTGGTCAATGGATAACAGCAAACCCGTCATTCCATATCTTTACTCTGCTGTCAAAGCACCCAATGCAGTGCTTGAAATAATCTGCAACCTTTGGATTGCCGTTGCCGAGAGCTTGGGGTCCAGATATTCCCTGATTTCACGCGGTCGTGGACTTTACTGTAGACTTTGTGCTAGTGGATGAGTGTGTCGATGTTGAGGTAGTATGTTTTGTCGAACTGGATGATCTCTTTGACAAGCTCGATGTCTTTTTCGCCGAGCTTGTCGTCTTTATTGAGCTCGTCGTCTTTGTTGAGCTCGTCGAGTGCTTGGACGATGTCGAAGTCGCCTTTGTCGATCTGGAGCTCCTGGTACTTGACGTTGTCTTCACCGTCTCACTCGATGACAGCAGCGGCCATCCACCAGGCGGAGACGTCTGATCAATATTGACCGTCGAAGCGGTGAGAGTCCCAGACAGCGCCGCGTTCCATAAGCTACAAGAGCTGAAAAGATCGTAGAAGAACACGGCAATTGTGCATTGGTTATCACTCAAGCACTGCAGCGCGCAGTCGTCGTCACTGGAACTCGCGATGTTGTTGTACCAGGGAATGAATTGGTTTATGCTGCCGCTGTCGGTGTATTGGCATAGCATTGCTGACCGGCCGTTGGCTTCAAATTCCGTGATGTTGGTTCCGGGTGGACAGATAAGGGTTATGGATGCGTAGGTGAGGGAAAGGTAGGAGGTGATGAGGTAAAGAGATATCGCGTGCATTTTGGTTGAAATCTGAATGAGAATGAGATGTCCAATAGATGTTGGAAATGCAGGTAAGGATTCCAGAAGATGGATGGAAAGGACTTCGCACTTTGAGTATAAACTATCTACTTGTATTTTAGAGCTGAGATGACTGACTCAGATCCCCCAAGAAGGGCTTCACGCGCCATTCTAAAATCCCAAAAAGGCAGGTTAACTGATCGAGACCTTCTAATTGAGGCACTTTCGTTTGATATTTTGCAGCCTCGGTCACCGCCATTCAATAGTTGCCAGCCTCAATCCTTCACCAAGCGAGTTTTGGCTGAGACAAAAAGACAACAAACCGACAGGAATTTGAAAACCAGCTCATAGATAAACTGAGGCGGTCTCTGCAGGCCTTCAAAACCTTTTGATCAACCCTTCTAAAATGCTATGTGAATGCCTCAAATCTCCAATTTCAGCTCAATCCACGTAGGGAAATATCCTGAACTTAGTAGGAAAAATCAGACACGCCAGAATAGAATTCGAACAAGAGGAAAAAGCCAAGGCCTGCACGTATTGATACAAAAACGAGACTCCTCGCAGCGACGAACCTCTTCGGCACGGGAGTCGTCCATTCCGGTTGTGGAAGGGAGGAGTACCATCTTTGCTGACCGCAGCGCATGCCTAACTTGGCAATTATGAAGTCAACCTCAAAGAAAGCCCAACTCTCAATTCCTCATTCACGTGATGTGGCAAGGGGTACGAAACAGGTCCCGTTTGAATTCGCCGGATCCAATCATCCGGCCCTCAAATCCCCGTCCAAATTGCTGGGGGCCCCAGCCATATATCCACAGCTGAATTTGCGCGTTTACGGGGCGACCCGGAGTCGCAAAAGGAATGAAAATGGTTGGTGGCGGCTGTCGAAACAGGTGGTCTTCACTGCACGATGATGGTGATGTTTGGTGTGCTGGGTATGACTGTGGCTTGATGCGCCGTTGACGACTTCACCAATACCAGATTTTGGGCGCGATCGATCGGGGAGGACTTTTACTTGTAGGCCGTCGGAGGTAACAAGACGCTATCCATTGGCCCTGAAGAGTGTCTAGACGTCCATGGCACAGCGAGTAGTGGCGAGCTTGTAGTGCTTGATTCGCTGTCAAACTCATCCAATTCCAGGGACCGCCAAGTCGCCAAGGCACTCAATTCTTGGTTGTTAGGGTTCAACACGTTGTACAGTATGTTGCCGTCATGCACGAAATCGTAGGGTAGCACTGGGCAGATGAAGCGGGCAGATGAAGCGGGCAGATGAAGCGGGCAGATGAAGCGGGCAGACGAAGCAGGAAGAGTAGCGAAGTGAGCTGTGCATAACGACTGCGTCTGAGTAAGGAAGTGAAGATATCGTGATTCAGCTGCTTCGCGGTGTGAATCCTCAACACCAAGGTAAATTGGGCGGCTTTGCGATGCAGCTCCAGCTCTCCTTCACATCTCCAACGTAATCAGGCCCTTGATCATACAAGCAGCGTACGTGGACGAGTGGGAAGGCAATAAACGTCAAGTCAGTGCCAAGAGGGTGGCAGTGCAAAGCTGCAGAGGGAGGCCGCTGCCAAGAGCGGAAGGGCCATAGCTAGCAAATTGAATCGAAACAGCGAAATCTCAATCATAAAGGCACCGTGCGACTTGTAACTTCGACATTTTCCCGACCTTCTGCTTCTTACACTTCAAAACCGCAGCGGAATCGAAACAGCAGAATATCAAATTGTGGTCACGCGAGCAGCGAGGCAGTGTTTCGGGATCCCTACAGCGACCTAACGAGGCATTCACTTCGGCTTTCTCACCACGTCACAGAGAGTCAGGGCACTTGCCATCAGCCCCCAACTAGGCATTTGCTACGCAACATCGCGAGGCTGAGTGCAACCATCGATATCAGACGACGCCGATACTCAGGAACAGAGTGCGCCTTGAGGAAACTGAGACCTCGTTAATAAGATCGCGACGTTTCGAGGAACAGCAAACCGGTCACAGCACAGCTGCGACGCCCCCAACTTTTTCCACCCCCCACCAGAGCTTCATTTTACGCTGCACCGACGCCCTGCAGCGCGGTACAACAGAGCACGAGCGAATTTGCGACTTGACGAGGTACAGCGTCAGCGTCATCAGCAGCTTGAGCGGTCTGCCTCGCATTTGACCTGCCGCACCAATTGGTTAGGTACCATATTCCCTTCTAACCGGCGCAAATACCCTCCTCCTCGGGTACCACGGACTCTGAGCGCTGCTAAATTGTTGTACGCCCCAATCTACGTGCCAATCAACAGCAGCCACACCATTCCACTGCCTGACTGCAAACATTATCCTCGCCCAACAACATCACTCCATCATCGTCATTCTTTCTCGATAATCATCATGTCTACTTTTTCTATGCGTCAGTACAACCTCTGCGCATAGACAGAATGCCTCTTGGCGTCTGCTCTAATTTTATATTCGTTTGCTTACGATGGACCGTTTAGATTCGATAAAGCACGCTGCGCGAAAGGAAGCCTGGTACTCCGAATCATGGAATCCATGGCGGAAAAACATGCGCAAGAAGCGCCTCAACCCAGACATCGAGCAGGATCTTGGTGGTCAAGGCTCGACGCGAGGCATACTTAGGGATGAGTCGTTGCGAACACATACTGCTGGTACCGAATCGACACCACAGAATGGCATCTTTGCATCAGATGGCCCAAGGCGAGGCTCGAAGGAGAATGAGTATGAAATGACATCAGCGACGGGTGCAACATCGGCGGGATCGTCTAGCGCTGGCAAGCAGCGAGAAGCAGATAGTGAAGAGACTGCTGTGGAGCAACATCCATCAAGACCAGAGAGCACTGAGCAAAAGGCACGGAGAAGATTCTTGTCTAGATTCAAGCCGGGTGGCAACAAGAGCGAGAAAGAGGGCGACGATACACCCAAGAAGAGACCATGGTATAAGGGAAAGATTCTCAAACATCAGCCCTACACTCTCAAGAACCAACTCCAGGCCACCATCTTCAATTCCTGGATCAATATCCTTCTACTGGCTGCTCCCGTTGGTATTGGACTCAATTATGCGGGTGTCGATGGAAAGATTATTTTCTGTGTCAACTTCATTGCCATTATCCCGTTGGCTGGTATGCTAAGTTTCGCCACTGAAGAAATCGCTCTCCATGTTGGTGAGAGTTTGGGAGGTCTTTTAAATGCTTCTTTCGGGTATGTGTCTCCTCTTTGACTTTGAATATCTCTAACAACCTACAGTAACGCCGTCGAGTTGATCGTCGCAGTCATTGCTCTCGCTAAAGGCGAAGTAGTCGTCGTCCAAACATCGCTCATTGGCAGTATCTTGTCCAACCTTCTGCTCGTCATGGGAATGTGTTTCTTTTTCGGTGGACTGCGCCGTAAAGAGCAATTCTTTAACCAGACCGTAGCACAAACCGCCGCCAGTTTACTTGCCTTGGCAGTTGGTAGTGTCATCATTCCAACATGTTTCGACCAATTCAGCACCACTCCAGTCTCCTCAGTTGCTGACCTGTCGCGTGGAACTGCCGTCATTCTCCTAGTTGTGTATGTCGGATATCTCTACTTTCAGCTCAAGACCCACGTGGATATGTTCAACGAGCAGAGCCAGAAGGTCGCAATGAGACCTCGCAAGCATGCTCTTCCCGAAGGAGCCATTTCCAAGGGACTTGCTTCAGTTGGTGCACTTGGCGCTGGTGCCGGACGACCACAATTGGAGAACCGACCGCCACAGGATGAGTTGTTCAAGGCCACCGCATTTGAAGAGCAAGATGAAGAGCCCGAAGAGCCACAATTGCATATTGGTGTTGCTTGGGCTACCTTGGCTGGCGCCACAGCCCTAATTGGTCTATGCGCAGAATTCATGGTAGATGGTATTTCAGCTATCACGTCCTCGGGCAAGATCTCTATTGAGTTCGTTGGTTTGATCCTCCTCCCGATTGTTGGAAACGCTGCAGAGCACGCAACTGCTGTGACTGTGGCTTGCAAGGACAAGATGGATCTTGCTATTGGTGTTGCGGTCGGGTCCAGTATGCAGGTTTCGCTGTTCTTGATCCCACTTTTGATCGTCATTGGGTGGATCATGGGCAACGATAATATGACTTTGAGCTTTGATGGGTTCCAAGTTGCAGTTCTGTTTGTGGCTGTTCTCTTGGTCAACTACTTGATTGGTAAGTTATTTCTGGGTGCAAAGTGTACCATCGAGCGCATGCTAATATCTAAATCCAGGTGATGGAAAGAGTCATTGGCTTGAGGGCATGCTACTGCAGTGTCTTTATCTGTAAGTTCTTCCTTGGTTGTGAGAATATGAGAGGCTAACATATTCAGGATCATCGCTGTTTGTGCCTGGTACTACCCCCAGACCGACAGCAATGGCGATGCTGTGACAACGGCCGGATAAACGTTGCCACGTATATGCAAAGCTCGAGATGGAGTGAGACCTCTTCATCACAGGACGCCTCTCATTCCGATCCCTTCTTTCCGCACCGAGACTCCGATTTCGACACGTACCCTTCAACACATCCGAGCTGTATTTCAGATAGCAGCGAAACCTGCTTGGATACTACAAAGCATTCTTTCAATTTTCGATGGTGGATATACACGAAAGTTGGATCTCCGCGATTCACACTATACTCTTTTAAGGCCATTTCGACATCTCCTTGTACAATACTCTCGGCAACCCGAAAACTTGACCAATTTCCTTTTCTTGTACTTAGTCAACTATTTTTATAATCTTCTACTCAGCGGATTCGGTACACTTGTGTACGTATGTTTTACCAGTAAGGCGTTTGGCTTGGTTACAATGGCAGTTCCTGGCCCCGAGGCTTTTTCATTGGGTTCTAAGGCGTTGGGTGGTGGTCGTTTCTTGCCGAATAACGCCATTTTCTAACTTTGGGCTGGAGATATAGCAGTGGAACTTTCCCTCTGCCTTTTGAGAATGCCGGGCCTGGGAAGCTGGACATGGTGGAGCGAGTGCGAGAATGAGTGAGGGCACGCGGAATGGAGATGAAAAGAAAATGGGTGCCTGGATTTCAAGATCACGAAAAGCCAATGAAAAAGTATTTAATACTGAAACTTCGTTGATACCGATTCTGATTGTGCTGTAATTTGCCCTTCACTTTGCCAGTGCATCATTTTGTGGTCTTGAGGACTTGTCTCGAGAGACATCTGCAATTCTCTTTCTTTCTCAATTCGCGTCCATTGCTTGATCGTCGAGATCTAATACTCATCGATTGCCTCCTTAGTTTTCCAACCGAACCAAACGCTTCTCGAAAACTATTTATTCATCCTCTCGTCGCATATTTCATCTCCCAGACCACTGCCTTTTCAACATTTTCCCAACGAATACTCCTTCATCTTCTATCAATTACAACTTCATCTCCCAATCAGCTACTTCCTAACATCTACTCATTGATTCCTTTTTCATTTTCTCATCGATTACCGCTTCATCTCCTTCCCAATTACTGCTTCAACACCCACACCTTCAACCTTTCAACTACATAGAGTCTCTCAGGCTCATCCACTCCCTGATATTTCCAACATCCACAACTCAACCACCTGATTGACTTCTGCTTTTACATTTCCATCGACCACTTCATCGCGGCGACTACCTCGTCGGCTTCCCTCTACGTAAACCACCTCTTCCATTCAAACCCTCCATCCCATCAACATCCTATTCCATCAACACCATCGCATAAACACCGTACCCTCGTCGACTACACCTTCGCCTTACATCTACTTCAACAGTCTGCTTGCAATTTGCAGCAGCTTCGCTATCGCGCCTCCACCAACAGCTTATTAGCACCGATCGATTGGTCGCTGCAATTTACGTCAAACCACCCTCTTCTACACCACTTCTTCGCATCAACATCTTGCTTCTCCTAAACTTCTCAATTGCGCCATCACATAGAAATCTAATCCATCTTCACCTTTGCGTCCACATCAATTTCCTGAGGAAATTTTCACAGCCCATCGTCACTCTTCGAGATCACCTTGCATCCCGATACTTCGGGGTCGAGATCTTTACCGAGTTCTTGCGACAGCTAGTTACTCAATTTCTTTCTCTCAACACGACCTCTTCTCCAAAATATCTCCCCGACCTGAGTATCTCACTAGCGCAACACTGGAACAAGCCTCATTAGCATTTCTCCCTGGCTGGCATCGTTATCGTCCCATCTTCGAATATTAGCAAAAATCAAGCAGTGAGTCTCGGTTAGAAGCTTTTCCGTCCCATCTTCCCCCTCCCCTTTTCTCCTGTTTACATCTTCACCTCGCTTAATTAGCGAGAAGGCCCCCTTTCATTCTCCTGTCCCTCTGCTTTTTTCACTTTCCCAGCCTCATGCCTGAGTATCTCAAGGTTCACGATTTCTTTGAATTTCAAAGAAATTTTGAGATGGGGTAAAGGACTTAGTCAAATCTGCAAACTTATTCAGCCTTTTTTAAGTTCATCACGCTAAGCTGTTTTGGGCCGCTTTGTCGTTCCCTTTGTCGTTCACTTTCTCACATCCATCTATGACTAGTCGGCCTCGCTAACTTCGTTTCACAGCTCAAAATATCGTGCTCCCAAAAATATTTTAGGACTTGAACAACTCACAGGTCCTGCCCATTACTCAAGTCGAAAATCGACTTTCAACACCTACCCCAATCCGTAGTCTGACAATAGGCCAGACTCCAGCCAAAATTTCTTAGATTTAAGATTTTTGAGACTCGGTCTGGGCTTAGAAATTCCATCTCGCCACGCAGGATCGTCATGGATTCACACAATAACAACTCTAAGCTTCCCTCTATCGCTGAATTCAACCTTGACGACGTCCTTGCCCAAGAACAAACCATGGCTGATGCTCCACCGGCACCATCCTTGCCATCTCTCCCTCCGACTCGCCGTGCATCCTCCAACTCTCCAAATCCTGATACTACTATCCCATTAATCGAGCCTGCCGATGCTGATACAGACATGACCGACCCACCACCTCGTGAACGAACCTCATCACCTTTCGTGCGCCACGACGGCACTGCAAGTCTATTCGGTCCACCGCTACCCAAGATCCGCGAACCCGAGTCTGAAACTTCAATTGTTATCTCTAATGACAAGCCGACTCGCATAACTGGCTCTGGTAGTCAGGAGGAGGAGGAGTCTCAAGCCAATGAGGAGCAAACAGAGCCTAGTGCTGAGACACAGCATCACACCCAAGCCTCTCCAATCCTCGACGAAGAACCACACGTCTCAGCACCAATCAGTGCAAAGGGAAAAGGTAAAGCCAAGGAGACCGACAACAACAACGCAGCAGATATTGCTATTGGTCAGGAACTCATGAACATGGATGACTCAGGCCACGACTCAGACATTCAGATGATCTCCCCACCCCGTCGAACTTCGGAGGAAAAGGGCAAAGGTAAAGTCTTCAATTTGACCACAGATAATGATACCGAGATGGAGGAGTTAGGCTTTGATGCCGTTATGCCGGTCAATCCGATGTCCATGTTCAAGGCGGCTGAGAAGAAGGATGCTACCTACCTCGATCGACTGCGTGAGAGGCAGAAGACCGGGATCATGGGTACCTGTGATAGAGATGTTAGTCCTGCTATTGGAAGCAGCCGTGGCCGTCGCCCAGTCAGTCCCGGAACCGGAAGCAGCAGAAACCCTCGTCGTGGCTCAGACGCCAATACCAATGCCTACGCCGAGTACGTGCTCGATCCACAGCATAACCCTGAAGGTTTGGTTGAGGAGAGAGAGCTTTTCGATGCCGCGGTCGCAATTATTGACGAGGACGATGACCATGCGTGGATGGAAGAGGATGTGGGTAATGATTCGGAGTACGAGCATTTAGTTGGACTGCGCGATATGTTGACCAAATTGGTGGATTCCGGCGTCGCGAAAGAGGAAGAGAAGCTGGAGCTCTATAAGATTAGCAAGAGATTGGAGGTTAAGGATAGGTTGCTGGCCGCGGCGATGAGAGGAGAGCAGGAGCAAGAGCCTGAGGATGAGGATTCGTTGTTTTTGCCGCCGGAATCGACGCAGGACATCATCAAGGCTCGTCGGAACAGACATCCTCGCCCGGAGTCCGTCTCCTCGGATGGTGACCGTGACGCAGATGGAGAACGGGGTGATGAGGCCATGAGCCGTATCATGAAGGAGCATTTGAGTGGCGGCATCAGCGGTCCTGGCAAGAATGACCCCAAACAGCGATTCAACAAGGATGGTCAACCTCGAAAGCCGCGACAGAAGGCTGCGAAGAATGCTAGGGAGGTCATCGAGAGACGCGAGAAGCAGCATGAGAAGGAGCAAAGCAAGGCCCAAAAGAAGAAAGGTCACCAAAATGTAGGAGGTTCCAGGTCAAAGGGTGGTCAAGAGACTCAGGCTGCGTCGGCGAAAGGCAAAGGTAAGGGCAGGGTCAAGGCGGCAAAGAAGCCCCAGCCATCCAGATCGGGAGGTACAATTACTAATGGACCGAGTCTTCTTCGACATGGCAAGAATCGGCGGAAAGCTCAAGATGCTCCTGATGAGATCACACAAATGATGCTAGATATGATGGGCAGCGATCCGATCAGCGATAGACTTAACGACCCGGTGTTTGGTGTTGAGCCAGAGCAGCGCATTCAGGGCAAGCAGAAGAAGGAGACGCAGTTCCAGATGCTCTTTGCCAACATCCCGGTATCTTCTGATAAGGACGTCAATAGACAAGCCAAGAGCGATAAAGCCCGACTTCGTGAGGCCAGCAAGGCGTTTGGTAACTCCAAGTGCCAGGCAATGGACGGCAAGTGGCTTATCGCTGGTATGAAAAGCACTCTCTATCACCACCAATTGTTGGGTGCTCAATGGATGCTGGAGCGAGAGTTGAGCTCCCAGCCGCCTCATGGTGGATTGTTGGCGGACAGTATGGGGCTGGGAAAGACTGTTCAGACACTGGCTTGCATGGTTGGCAACCGACCCGAAGCTGGAGACTTGAAGCGAAACACCAAGGCTACTCTCATCGTTGCGCCGGCCGGAGTCATCGCTCAGTGGTACGATGAAATCAAGTGGCACGTTTTTGACAAAGTGTTCCCCAAGGTTCTTCACTACCGAGCAAGCAAAGGCGTCCCCATCGAGGTCCTCCAAGACTGCGATATCGTTCTGTCGTCTTATCATGAGGTTATGAGACAATTCCCTTACCCGGGTCCTAAAGATCACGACGAGATTACTCGGATTGGATACGAAAAATGGCAGAAGAACGCGAGGGACAGCATGGGCGATTTACACAGAGTTAATTGGTGGCGTGTGGTCCTCGATGAGTCTCAGGCCATCAAGAACAACAATGCTAGGACTAGTCTAGCTTGCCAGAATCTCAAGAGCGTGTTCCGCTGGTGCTTGACCGGTACGCCATTGTTGAATCGATTGGAGGAGTAAGCCAAAATATTTCTCGTTCCTGAAAGTTTTTGAGGTTGCTGACTCGACCAGGTTGTTCCCATACCTTCGATTCTTAAAGGCTCACTACACTATGGATTGGCCCACCTTCCAGAAGTACTTCTGTGATCCACAAAACCCCGATAGCTACAGCCGCATTGCCACTCTTTTGAGTTATACCATGATGCGCCGCACCATGAAGACAACCATTCTCAACCGACCTATCATTACTCTCCCTAAGCCTCACCCCAAAATCCTCGAAATCCATTTCTCGGAGGAAGAGAAGATCATATATCGTATAGTAAGTGCACTTCTCCTGGCGCGACGAAACTGACAAGCCCAAAGACTGAGAACCGGTTCCGTGCAAACCTCAACACCTATTTCTCTCGTGGCGATGCCCGCAATGCTTATGGCAGCTTCATGGTTCAGCTTCTCCGCCTGCGTCAATGCACTTCGCACCCTTGGATGATAGAGCAGACCATCAAGGATTTCTGGAGCATGGAAGATGTCAATGAGCTCCGAATTCGGATGGGTAAGATGAAGCGCAGAAATGCTCGGGATCGACCATTCTATGAGCAGTGCAAGCTGGTAAGTCCATCACCATTCCAAAAATTGAGAAAGCGTGCTGATTTTAGGAAAGTGGGTTGAGCAGAGCGCTGAGAAGAAGGAAGCCTTGAAGGCCCAGCGACGATCAAATCTGGAAGCAAGTGGCGATGAATTTGACGACCAGCAGTTTGAGGATGAGGTTGCGATGCCCTTCGGCCAAGGCTCGTTCGGCAAGAGAGCATTCAACATGGATAAGGCCTTCAGCAACATGAACGAGAAGGAACTTTTCGACCGAGTCGTCTGCGGTCTCTGTAGCGACATCCCAATCCCGCCCACTCAAACCGATTGCGGACATATGTTCTGTGAGATTTGCATAACCAATTATATGCACGAGAGAACTGCTGAACAGGACGACCTTGATTACATTGCTTGCCCCACTTGCGACAAGATCTTCTCAAGGATCACACATCTTGATGTCGGCGGCCTCGATGATGAGGATGCCAGCCAGGGTGGTCGTCGTAAAGGCAAGAGTAAGGGTCGTGGCCAGGAGAGGATCCCCAAGAACAGCAAGGGTAAGGACGTTATGGGCTTCGAGCCTATCACTATGCGTGATACTGGAACTTGGCTCAACCAGAGTGATATCGATGACGGTTTTCCCTTGGCTCCAAGCGCAAAGACCACAGCGTTGAAGAGTGTCTTGATCAATGGATTTGAAGAGGCGCCGTTGGACAAGGTATGTATAGTCCCCGGCTTTGAACCCGCCGGTTTTGGGCAGATATAGCATCTCAAAATTTTTCTTGATCCTGACATATTTTGAATCTCGAATCTGGACTGAGGACTGACTGTTCCTAGGTCGTTATTTACGTCCAATTCCGCACTCTCGCCCGCATTGTAGGCCGCATCTGCAACCAAGAAAATTGGGGCTTCCTCTACTTAACGGGCGACCGATCTATGGATGAGCGCCCCAAGGTCATTCGCAAGTTCCGTGACGAACCGAGTATCAAGATTCTGGTGGCTGGATTGAAGTGTGGTGGCTTGGGGTACGTACTCCTTCGGGGGTTCTCACAATCTTGAGACGCTCAGGATCCTGGGATACTCACGTATTTGAGATATTTTGGCTGACCGAGTCTTCTAGTCTGAACTTCCCATGGGCAAATCGCTGTATTTCCCTCGACCTCTGGTTCAACCACGCCGTTGAGACTCAAGCTTTCGGCCGTATTTTCCGCATAGGGCAGGAGAAGGAAACCTATATGACACGTATCGTCGTCAGGAACTCGGTTGATATGCGTCTGCTTACTATGCAGCTGGAAAAACTTAAGAGCCTTGAAAGGGCGATCCACGATGGCGAGACTCCAGAAAAGTCGAAGCTCAACCTCAAGCAGTTGGCCAACCTCTTCGGCTTCTTGAAGACCGACGAGGATAACAACATTATAAGCGTCGAGGCGGACTACCAGGATGACGAACAAGAGGAGAGCCAGAGTCCGGTGGAGGAGGCAGAGGTGAGTCGGGGAAGCTTCGACGAGGGCGAAGGAAGTGAGATGGATGAGAGTGCTTAATGGAGGTCAGTGATCGGTGATAACATGGTAGAGGGTGAGATTTTCAGAATCAATGGACTGGGCAGGTAAGATGGGAATGCGAGTCTGGCTGAGGCATAGCCCAGGACGCCACCGACCGCAAAATCAGCTCTGGATATCCTGGGGACGGCGGATAGTCTATCGATGTACGAGAGAGAGAAAATCTACTGAGGAAATGGGGACGCTGGCTGCTACTAGGGCATGTCGATGGACAGACAGACACAACACAATAAGCAAATAGACACATAAATAGCATTGAATTTTATGCCGTTGATTTACTCACTTCACTTCCTATACTAGTGGGCGTCGTGAACTTAAGTCTCTCAAGTCTATGGATATTTTGGAATCCTAGATATTTTTGGGATTTAGATATCTCAAGACGCTTCTCGTCGAGCTGAATGGAAACTCACATGCACCACAAACAAGGCAGTAGAAACAGGCAATACCAAGCAATGTAAGTGCCAAAGCACATGATTATTCTTGATTTATGTCTTGACCTTTTTCTTCACCTTCTCCACCAAGCTAGTCAAACTTCCATCTGCCACACCATCACCACCTTTCCGCTTCTTGCTCTTTTGCTCAGCGACAACTTCATCGCCACCTTCAATCCCATGTTTCTTCCTTCCCTCCTCAAGCAACTTCTTCATGCCCTCAGTGCCCTTAAACTTGGGATTACTCGGGTCAATCGCATACTCATGGCTCTCGAACAACTTGCTGAAACGCTCATCACCAACATCCATCTCGAAGTTCTCCTGCAGTCCACCCCTCTTGCCGCCTTCAACTAGCTTGGCCTTTTTGCCTTTTTTCTTCTTGGCTTTCTCCACTCGAGCAATCTCGTTGATGTCGAAATGATCAAGATGGGTAGCAGCCTCGGTGCTGTTGTCTTGCATGAGGAGTTCAAGCTCTGCGCGATTCGAGGCTTTCTCTGCTTCTTCGGCAGCCTTGGCTTCACGTTTCTTGCGGCGTTCTTCTTTCTGCATCGACTTTGAGGCCTTCTCTTTAACTGCTTCATCGGTGGCAAAGAATGGGTCGTCAAATCCAAGATCCTCCTTCTCGGCAGGTTCATCCTCGACTTCCACGTCAGGATCGCGGCCCTCACGCTTGGCTTTGGCCTTCTCCTTCCGTCTGGCCTTGCGCTCCTTTTCTTTGCGTATGTATGCCTCCGCTGTGGTCTCTTCCTTGATCGGCTCATTCTCGAACACACCTCCCTTGTCCTTGGGCGAAAGACCAGCAGTGAATGTGATCTCCATATCTCCTACCGGGCCAGCAGTCTTCTTGGGCTGCGGATCGTCAGACAGGCCAAGTGCTGCACGCATTTTCTGTCGTGCCAATTCCTTTTTGCTTAATTTGGGTGCGTCTGTTTCTGCGCTCTTCTCCTCGTCCTCGTCATCCTCCGAATCACTGCCAAGGTATGCCCTTAAATCGTTCTCTCCGATCTCTGCCCGACTCCCACTGAATGCTCTCTTGATTGCGTCCTTCCGTGTTGCCTCCTCCGGATCCATGTCCCACGTAAGCTTGACCTTTGAATGCTGCAGTGCATCAGTGACGAATTCGGTAGGTTTGTATCCGGAGGGAACATGGTCGCAAGAGTCTCTGGGCTTGTCATCAAATTCTGTGCCATCGGGTATGAATCGTAAATCAAAAAAGTTCGCGGACGAGAGATATTCAGTGCCATCGGTATTTTCATAGATATTCTGTGCTGTTTGTTCGTCGGAGCATTCAACCACAGCGTAATAGTATCGTAATCGCTCGAGTTGGTATTGTCGTAGAGCGGCGCCGTCGAAATCTTGTCCTTCGTCCTCCTTTTGCAGATCTTTCTTGATTTTCTCGTCCAATTCTTCGTCGTCTTCTTCGCTATCATCGTCTTCCGGCTCCAATTCGTCCTCTTCTTGCTTTCTGGTAAAGATCTCCTTGGGTGGCCCCTCCAATTCTTCTCGTTCCATTCTCTCCTTGCCAAACTCGCTGGGGTATATCGAAATCTTGTGTATTCTCCCTCCCGGCTTGACGAAACTCGAAAAGACCGCCATCAGATCCGTAGACTTGATGTTATCCCAATCTAGATTGACAACCGCAAATCTCGAGGAAACCTCGCCCATTTCTACAGCCGCTTGCTCTGCCTGCATGTCCGGGAACTCTGCCTCTCCAATCTGCACCCCTCCATCCTCTTGGTCTTCCTCCTCTTCTTCATCGTCGGATGACGAAAATCCTCCACCCCTAGCAGGATCATATGCCTCAGCGCGCTTCAATTCCTTCTCCACAACATCGTCATCTTCGACCTCGATATCTGCGCCTTCCTCTTCTTCGTCCGGCACGTACAATCGTTCCAAAGCCTTCTTCTTCCCACTACTGCTCAGTTTCCGTCCGTATCGATCGACCTTCGCAGAATTAGAGAATTCATCATCCTTTAGCATGCGCGAGAAACGCTTGTCGACTTTGGTTCGGGTGTGCTTTTTGGAGGGGAGACGGAAGCGTGGATCGGTCGTGAAGTTCGAGAATCTTGGGTCGGAGATCTCGGACGAGGCAGATGCAGATGCAGCGCCTTTGGGAGCTTTTTGTTTCGGCATTGTGGAGGTATTTGGTGGAGGAGCTGTGGTGGTGGTATGGAGTTGTGCTCTTGGGTTGATCGCAACTTTTTTCTGCCGAAGCGGCCGCTAGGCTCGCTTAACCCCGCCATTCCCCTATCCCAACCTCACCTCATCTCAAGGACTCAAAGTCTTCACTTGACATTTACGGGGGAAAAGGTGCAAATTACATGTTTAGTTCAATGCTTCATTAGATATATCAAGATTACTACATTTTCAACCATCAAGATGTCGGAAGTGGGGAAATTTTGAACGTTGAGGGAGGAGGATGGCCGTTAGTGGAGCTTCATTTGAATCCGGTACTTAAAGTGGCTCGTCTAGCAAATCTAAGGTACAGATGCGGCTGCCATTCAAGTGCAAGATATTTACAATCCTAGGACATTTTCGCTTATGGACTACTTAGAAGAGGGACTCACAAGTGCGAGGTATGCTCAATTCGTATTCATAAGTACAAGCAAGGAACAGCTACCATGCAAAACATGCAAGGCGTTTAGCATGCCAGACCATATTTTCTCTTCACTTCTATAATCAGCAAATCCGTTCTAATTTGGCAATGTTCCATCCACTCCACACAATAAACACCGCCCTTCATCGTTCAACCACCAAAGCCAAGTGTACCCTTGTACGAGGCCGCAATTCGAAATGCTGTGGCACATTACTAGTGTCCATGTCCGGTACGTTGTCGATCGGCAGTCGAGGGAGGGCTGCTGGTCAAAGACGGCGGTTGGACCGAATGAGCACGGGAGACGTGGAGTTCAACATCGCCTGGATGGTCAAAGTATGCAGGACACTGAGGACATCCAGAGCGAGGGGCATGGGCTCGGGAAACATGAAATTCTACGTGGCCAGGATTCTCGAAAGAGGCGGGACACTGCGGGCATTGGGACTGATGGACAGCCACACAGTCCTGAAGTACCGCCTGATCAGTGTCGAAAGCAACATCGCAATCCAAACATTTCAGCTTGTGCGCCGTATCTTGATGCTTTTGGAGGGCGGCCGCAGAACTGAAAATAGCACCTTCACACTTGGAGCAACGGAAAGTGTGGCAGGTATCAATATGGCCTTGCA
Source organism: Cairneyella variabilis (assembly GCA_001625345.1). NCBI lineage: Eukaryota > Fungi > Ascomycota > Leotiomycetes > Helotiales > Cairneyella > Cairneyella variabilis. The sequence goes on along the minus strand of AYLM01000142.1, from coordinate 5,712 downwards.
GAAGGGCAGGAGTGATGAAAATATTCATGCATTGAGAACATTTGAGGATGTGATGAATATCCTGGTGCTTCTTGAGATCAGCTTCGGTCTTGAATGTGGCCTCACACATTCCGCATTCGAAGAGGCTCACTGCGAGTGAATCACCCTTGTGATGGTGAGCAAAGTCCATATGACGTTGCAAAAGGGTTCCGGTGCTGAAAATATTCGTGCATCGTGAACATTTCAGGACGTGATGGATTTCTTGATGCTTGACAAGGTCGTCTTCCTTCACGAATGATCCATTACAAAGTCCACATTTGAAGAGGCTAAATCCAAGCGGCCCGCTCATGGGGGCATGGGACGTATCATAGACATGAGCTTGAAGCAGAACCGGAGTGGCGAATGTCTCTGGGCATTGAGAACATCTCAAGATATGAAAGACCTGTCGGTGCTCCTCGCGTGCAGCTCGAGTCTTGAAGGTACCATTGCAAATCAAACATTCGAACACGTTAACTGGCTCGTTCTTTGGAGTATGCGAAGTGTCGATATGGCTTTGAAGGAGAGACGGCGATGTAAACATCTCCGTGCAATAAGAACAGCTCAGCTTGTGCGAGATATTCTCATGCTCTTCCAGGGTAACTTGAGTCTTGAATGTTGCCTTACACATTCCACATTCGAAGAGGATGATTGGCTCGATCTTGGGAATATGAAAAGAGGTGATATGGTGTTGGAGAAGGGCCAAGGTGTTGAAAGCGTCAGTGCATTGTGAACATTTCAGGATATGACAGGATTCGGTGTGCTTTTGAAGAGCGGCCGCAGTCTTGAAATATGCGTCCTTGCATATTCCACATCCCAAGAGCTCTGGCTCGCTCTTTGGAGCATGGGCAATCTCGTAGTGGCTTCTAAGTAGGGCCAGAGTGGCGAAACTGCTTTTGCATTGCGAACATCCTAAGGCGTGGCAGGCAGTCTGGTGTTTCTCGCGATCACCCTCACTTTTGAAGTGGGCGCCTTCACACATTCTGCATTCGAAGAGCTTGACCGCGACTGGCTGGCTCTTTGGGGGATGAGCGATGTCGTAGTGGCTCTTGAGAAGCACTGGAGTGGGAAAGACAGCTGGGCAGCGTGAACACTGCAAAGCGTGGTATGTATCTCGGTGCTTCGCGAAAGCGTTCTCGGTCTTGAAGTACGCACCCTCGCACTTTTCACATTCCATCAGGAAATGTTCCTTCGCATGGTGAAGCTCCAAAAGCTCTTCCGTCCAGAATCGGGTGCCGCATTTGTCGCACTTCTTTGTATGATGCTCAAATTCATGCGCCTCCTTCCGCGTCTGAGTGTCAAAGACCAACTCGCACTTTCCACACTTGAATCGGTGGGTAGTCTCGATGTGGGCGACAAGCTCGAGGTCAGTGGCGAAGGCCGCTTTGCAGGCTGAACAAATGAACCGCCCCTTTCGCAGACTACTCTGATTCGATCGAGGGTGAACGGAGTCACGATGTTGATGAAGAGTTTTGGGGGTTTCAAAGAACTTGTGGCAAGTGTAACACTCAACATGGACTGCCTGGCCGTGTTGAATCAACGCCTGTGGAATTGGAAAGTACTTGTCGCAAATCTCGCACCAGTTATGAACTTCCTTGTCATGCGCATCGGCTTCGTCTTTGGTTTGAAAGGTGATGTGACATGTGTCGCATGTCAAAATATGGCCAGGCTGCCCGCTGTAGACTTGGGTATACGCGGGTTGCGTATTGTGGGCTTGCCCGTGCTTTGCATTGTAGTGTGAATTTCTTCCACCCTCAGTAACGAAGTACTCGCCACAGGCACTGCATTGAGATGAGTGTCGGCGGAATAGAAGTAGCTGAGCAGAGAAATTATTCTGTGCACTCTCAGCCCTAAAGATCTCAGTGTCCGGTGCCGTAAGGACTGCAAACACGTGGCTGTGTTGCAAATCAAGCGAGTGTCAAACTCTCACTTAACATCACGTTTTGCTTCACCAAATGCGTGACTCAAACCACTTCGGCCTCAAGAAGGCTCACTCTTAAGATTCCTATCAGCATATGGCTTGTTTGATTCTATTTGAAAAATGTATAAAGCTTCAAGAAAGCACAGTGTTTTGAAATGCTCTCCGGCTCAGGGTCTTCGCTTACCTCGACTCATCTTCTACTCCCACACTCTCACCGTAGGAACTTCTCAATCAACATCAAGCCTCAAAATGCAACTTACATTTCTCGTCACTCTCCTCACTTTCGCTGCCTCCATCCTCTCAGCTGGTGGCGGCGGCCGCATGATCGGAGGCGGTGGACTCTGTAGCTAGCACACAGAACGAGGTTGCGAACGCGAAAGCGATCAATACAACGGAGCTGTTGATCATGTATTACCAAAGCGGCTTTGACTTCAAATTGCTCCTATTTCGCGAACCTGCAGAAGTGCGAGAAGTTTGCTTGTGAGTGAACACCTGCATGTAGCGATGCTGTCAGAGAAGCAACCGGATGATTGACCCTGACTTGCAGTCATCAGCTGTGGTGGGTGTGCGCCTTAGGACGATAGAGAATGGAATAGTTGGAGTAGCGCAATTTGGTTTCTGAAGTAGCTGAGTTTTAAATGGATTCGGAAATCAAAGGATTTTGTAAGAAATGAGTAAAAAGAGTTGAAGCAAATGCACAGTGTCTGATCCCTCTACCTTGATGCTGCAACGGCAAGGTGCATTCTTTCTTTGCGGATCAAATAGTATAAATGCGTAGGTCATGGCGAGAGCGGCACTTAATATCGAGTAATCTAGGACTCTAACTAGTACGTTAAGCTTCTCCAAACTGGGTATGCCTCCACTCTCACAAGGCATAACTGTGGAATTGAGTTTAACCATAGATTCCGAAGAAAACTATCTCTTCTACAACTTGGGTACCACCCCACCTCATGGCAAACTCGACAGTAAAATCCTACTCGAAAACAAAAGTTCAATCGACGACAGGCAGAAAACAGGCATCAGAATATGGTTGTCTTGCTGGATCCCAGCTTGCTAATTGAACAATGTCTAACGAATCTTATGTAAGATTATCAAAAATCAACACCTGGGGCTCTCTGCCACGGAGAGCGTGGCTACTCTACTGTGACATCCCTCTTAAATTTTGAGGCGCAATGTAACGAACAAGAAGGCCACGACTGCCAATGGCCTTTATAGCAGATACTCCAGCTTCTACATATCGCTAGGCACTGACTTACTCAAGTCAGTGCACCTTGGCTGATTTCAATTCACTTGAGGTGCAGTCACTTGCTAGTGCTCTCTGGTTATGTATGCACCCAGCTTGGGCTGTGGTAGACCTCCAACGACCTTCCTTGGTACATTGCAGACCGTGCTGGGCAGGTAATCAGTGGACATCCAAAGAATGTGGTTGGATAACTTCTTAAAGGACGGATGTGATGATCTACCTAAGGGGCTTGAAATCCAGCTTATTGATCAGCCTGCCCTAAGAGGCTCTGGGCTTCACTTGCCGTCGAATCCATGCTTACTATCAAAATCGTTCTCGCCGTCGAATTTATTCTTACTGTCAAAAATAAGACTCAAATTCAAAGCCAACAAGTAATAGAAACTCTCCGCTTTAGCTCCGCCATATCCCTAAGGCCAGGATCAGAACACGTAGATATGTTTCGGCATTGTATAGTCTCCCACGATTGATCCACAAGTTTACTGATCGGAGCTTGTTCAGATGAATTGAAGTTGTGTAAGAGACAAGCTGTGTCCAACTGCATATGTAGTTGAGAAAACTCAGCATGAGATATCTCTGGGCACTAACGCCTGCTAAAGCTCTAGCTACAGATTTAAGCATTCTCTCCAGTGTTCCGAAAACAAGGCGAGCTGCCCATAAATATAAACCGCCAGTAGCCCTCCAGGAAACCAGCATCAATGACAACTGGAAGCTATGCAGGGATTCACGATTCTGAGAAAGAGGGACTGTGACCTTGGCAATATTCTAGCTAATCTCAGTTAACTAACAACTTGGAACAGGTTTACTAGGCCAAGGTACACGTAGGGGCCAGAAGATGCCTCCTACCCTTCATCAAGAAAAACTTGACAGAAGCAGACACGACAGCACTTAAATACTTGACAGCAACGCTAAATTCGATAACAGAAACCAAATCATTAGCCACCAACGAAGGATAACACATCTCTAAACACTAAAAGCATCAACTATTTACTAACTTAAGACCATGCACTATCAAAGTACAGTGTAAGCGAGCTGTAGTTAGCACCTCGCCAGAAGAAAGCAGAATGTGGTCGGCATTCCGTTGCACTGCGTGTCTAGTGAGCACGGTAGCTGTACTTCTTGCTCAATTTATATAGATTCAGCTGCTGCAAAGCCGTCTCAGCTTGAAATTTGATAGTCCAGAGTCCAGCTAACTCCAAGCTTCCCTTCAGTGAGACTGCCTGAAAATAGAGATTTATGTAGTATATATAGTACCAAGGATCGTGTAGGTGTTCAGCTAAGCAGCCTTATCGGACATGCGAAATTTTATCTGCGCTCGCGTTTCATGACATGGGTAGTTTAGGCATTTTGAACCAGATTTCGTCGGTTATTCAAATCATATTTAATTTACCGGGAAATATTGTGTATGTGGAGGAAATAATGTATGTCTTCTCTATCCAAAGGGTCAACGCATACTTGGCAATGGAATTGTAATTGGCGACAGAAAAGCACTCGACAGAAAAGCACTCGACAGAAAAGCACTCGACAAGACTCAAATACTCGCGACAGTCGCACACTCGACAACACTCCTGAAAGCGACGACCAAATCCCAATCAAGAGTACAGCAACTCAATACTTGCTTTTCCTCCCTCCCCTCGTCCAAGGAAAAAGCCGAGGTCAGCCAAGACTCCTCGCCCGAGAGATTGCAGTTGACAAACTGGAATTGTAAAGTGGATTCCCCGCCCACCGAGATGCGTCTGGCTTGCCGATTATATGGCGATGCAGACTACAGCCCGTAGCCACGAGGGGCTTTATATCAAAATTCGTGCGGTAAGCGAGCATAGTACCTGGCTATCAAGGACTGAAGATCTTACTACTGAACTCGTCACTTCTTGCCCATGAATCTACAACTTTGGCCTAAAAAATCTGTGTGCAAATATGGAAAACTGATATGTTTCTCACTCGAGATAAGCAGTGGCAAGAGCAATATTGAAGAAACATGTTAAACGAGGGGGGAGGGCAACGTATGTATATTCCATATATATTTTGGAGCGGGTATCTTTCTCAATTTATGAACCCAGTCTCCCAATCCCACACTCATTCCGCACTGATCCAAATCCCACATCCCAACTGAGCATAAAGCAATCTTTCTTCTAGGATACACTCAGACCCAATCTATAAACAAGAAGATAAACCTCCGTGCCAATTTGCTAAAGAGGAGAGATCGAACGTGCCAAATCCCCAACCCACAAGCAACAATTATGCCGACACTTATTCCTGACCAAGTCAAGCGTAACGAAAGAAACGCGCTGTATGATACGAATGATTCCATGCTAATCCAGACTACAAATGAAATCCCAACCTAGCCCCAAAATGTTATCGATCTCGCAGCCATGAACGAGAGAGCCGTCATCTCCTCATCTAGCGTAACACATAAATAATGTTGAAAAGACAGAACCAAAAATTTCGCCGACCATGCATCCCATCCCTTCATTCCAAAGATTCAATTTACTTTCCCCAGTCCAGTCTCTATCTCGCAGGCAACCCACCCCAACCC
>AYLM01003357.1:0-17915 GCA_001625345.1 Cairneyella variabilis | reverse complement strand
ATGGACTCCTTATATGGGCATGAAGGATGAGGGTACAGCACGTCCTGATGCGTAGGTGAAGTCATTGAGGCATTGGGAATTGAGACTGGCTCTGGAGAGACACCATACTCTTTTCCCATCTCCGGATTGGCCTCCGGCATCCTCTTGGGACAATGTCTAGTGGTTTTTAGGTGTTGAAGATTCAAAAGAGGTGGCATGGAAAGTTGATACGGGGCATAAATTGACCCCAAAAATGGCTATATACCAGGGCAAGTGCGTGGTTTGGCTTTCTGGTACGCTGTAGCCACAGGTGCACCGGGGAGAGAATTTATCGTCTAGGATGACAACGACGCCTCCTATGCCGCCCATGAAGCGCAATACCTGCCAAATACGCCAATTATCTTACACCCATACCTCTATCTGGTTTTTGGTCCAGGTTAGTAAGTAGAGTGGGCGTCTCTTTGCTCTCAATCGCATGTTTCGCTTCCATTCTTTTGTACCGAGTCGGCTCTTCCGAACACGATCGCCGCCTTCGAACTTCTACGGAACATGGGCAAATACCATTACAATCCAACGAAAAACGACACGTGGGCTTCGATAAACCAATTACTTTAATGAATATCGGGAACCAGGAGTTGATGAGCTTCCGTTGACCACAATGCCCTGTCATAAACGCCATACTCCTCCCATCAGCTGTACCTTTGAAATTGCCCAGGTGGTTAGGTAAGTCCGATTCTACATGGAATATCTCATGATACTTACATTCAGTATCTTTATATCAAGAAACGAGTAATGCTACATTTATATCTGTATTGGTTTCTGAATGAGAGCAGATTTTCCTCTCTTCGAGGGGGTAACTTCTGATCAACAACTTCATCGCTTCTGCAAATCAGCTGGCTTCAGCTCATGATCTCTCTTCCGGGCCTGATTAGATACCAAGACTACAAAATCAAAACCAGAAAAAAGTACATTACATCATTCCTGTCCTCAGGAAAGATACAACTATATATTTTTCAGATGAGTTGGATAAAACGATGAGGACTACACCTAGTCACGTGCCTAGCCATACTCACTCCGATGCAAGATACCAACACTTCAGAGTTTGCAAAGGTTTCTTTGGTTCACATTTCATTCAACTACTTCCTTTAAGACAGAAAAGAAAGTTCAACTCCCAGAAAAATCAATAGTAGGCAACTCAGCCATATGCAACTTCGCACTCCCATACGGCACTAACTTCACCTCATACTTTTCACCCAAACACGTCCTCCCTTCCACCGGCGGCGCCGCACCTGGCACACTCTCTCTAAATAGCGGCCACTCGATCTCACATCCCATAGCAGACATCCACATTGGCGGAGCGCCAGGAGCAAATATGGGACTTGCTAGTGTCACATTGTCTGAAATTGGACCATGATATTCCAAGGTTGTAGGATCGATGGCGATGTTCCATGCGGAAGTGTTAATCATTGTCCAGTCTCGGGACTCGACTGGAGCGTAGGTAGATGGGAACATGGTCTTGTTGTTGTAGGCTTTTGGAAGGGTGGATGTGGATGTGGAGTTTATTTGGAGGGCGTAGAGGAGGGGGCCTTTGGTGATGGCGAGGGTGGAGTTGGCGCGTGGGGTGGTGGTGATGTTGGAGGTGAGGGTATAGAGGATGTTGGATGGGCCGGCTGGGAGAGTGAGCTTGTGCATGCCTGTTAACGGGTCTGGTGATAATGAAATTGATTGACCGCCGACGCTGATGCTTGAGCTGTCGAGTACTGCCCAGGAGGGGACTCTAACGTAGAAGTCAAATGGGCAATCGGCTTGAACCGCGTATGACAGCGTGTCGCCAAACGGATAGTTGGTGGTGCAAGTGACTCTGAGCTTTCCGCTCTGTAAAGTGGCATGCGCAGTTGCGGGCCCCAGTAGCGCATGTCCCAGTCCATCGTCACCCACTTGAACATAGCTATTGGAGAGGTACTTCGGTAGTCCCTGAGGATGATTGACCGTGCAACATGGATAGTTTGGTTCCAATCCAAAGGTCTGGCCCCACGAATTGGTATTGTAAAACGGCGTTTCCGTCAAGTTCATGCTGTACGGCTGATTCGGTTCCTCCATATATTGATGTGCCCACCAATCACCTGTCAGCATAGCAGGCAGCGCATTGAAAGCAGTGGTTTCACATCGATCCGCGAACGTGTCGTTGCCGAGCGCTTGATACAGATATGACAATGAGTACATTGTCTCGACAGCAGTGCAAAGTTCAGATCCTGAGTATGGGGAGAGTCCATCGAGTCTTTCGTCAGCAATGACAGTCCCTGATGCTGCTCCATGGTATGTGAAAGTCCAGTTGACGCCATCGTGGGCTGTTTGGACGAGGCTCTCATTGTGATTGAAACGGCGGACCACGGCTACTGCCTTGAGGCCTGTGCTTCCCTAAGTATAACACTAAGTTTCCCGGTAACTAGAGGAACTCACCTTGACCGACGTTGACACCATGTTCATACGGATAATTTGGGCCAGTAATTGTATCAGGCACTCGGTACAGGTCCTCGAAGATGTATGAAGCTCCACTGTACCAGTCTTCCCAATTGATACCAGCCTCATGCAACATTTGAATATTCTCCATGATCACCTCGCTCTGGTTGCCAGGGTGGTTCTCATACAGCCACATAAGACTAATCATCATATCCTGACTCCTCACTTGGCCCCATTGTACGTCTCCCTCGCCCAATGTATCTCCTTCATGATAGATGTATCCAGTGTAATTATCCTTCAGCATCGTGTTCATGAGCCCATTGAACTTCTGTAAACTGTCAACAATTCTTGGGGTCCAAGTAGAATTGGCCTCAGCAAGACCAGTTAAACCCAGAAACAACGGATACCGCGCCCAGAAGTTCCTCGCAGTCCCCACTTCAGGTCCAATCCATCCGTCACATGCTTGACGACCCAGCACAATATCTGCTGCGGAGTGGACTTGAGATTTTAAGGTCTCGTCATTGAGCCCATAAGCAAGGTAGACCAAGCCGTTGAACCAGTACGGAAATCCTTCGTTGAGGTCGGAGTATTCCTGGGTGCCACCGAGCCACGATGATTCGTGCACATAAGCATAAAAGTCGTATTCGTGACCCGCAAGTCCAGTAGCTTCAGTTTTAAGTTCTGCTTGAAGCCATCCTGATGGTGATATTGAGCTGAGAGGCAGTGGAGAAAAGACGAGTGGGAGAAGTGTAGAGTTCTGCGCTACGGAGACGGACACCAGCGAAGCAAGTGCCACTGCAAACAAAGAGTCCCTCATTTTCTCAGTTACGAAAGATCGATTCTATCTCGGGACGACTCATTCTGAACCTGTGAGCGGTAAGGTGCTGTGCATATATGCTTCCTCACAACGTAAATTGGCTGCCTGGCTGACCGTACCCGCCAACTCGTGTGAAGTAGCAAGGAATCATGTCAGGGTCTTGTAAGGTTTGCGGGGAGAAGAGAAAGTCTGCGCCTAAATTGTTCTAGCGTTTCTGTAACGTAGGATTTATGATGATCATTGGCGAGTAAGCACTGTCGATCCAAGAACGTTTGTCAACGTTAGGTCAGCTGACTTGTGCCTCAAATCTCTGCCGGCTCTAGGTTCTTGATCCTGCGCTCTGAAATCATTCTCTTTTGGATTCTTTCTTGTTAACTTTGCTCTATAATGATACTAGAGTAGGATAGCACCAGAAATCACATTGGAATTATGACTTACCATAACCCTCCGTCCAAATCCCGAAAGCACCCACGCAACCAGTGCAAAACCAACACCCCACAGCAAAATTACTTCGATTACCGGGTTTCCAACATCCTTTTGTTCATCAGGAAACTCAATGGAAGCGTAGTTCGGCTTCAAGCCTTCACACAAGAATGCCATGCTTCCAATTTTGGCTGTTCTCTGTCCGCGTGACCAAGTGGCTGGCATTTAGTGATCATGTTGTCGTGTACATCAAGCTGTTGATCGTCTTTCCCAAAAATTCCTCCGCTGCATTTCTGATTGTTGAATCGTGCCCACGGTGCTCGAGTTCCATTTGCATAAACGGCATGATTGAAAACTCGAACGCCATAGCTAGGGGTTAGGAGGCAGGTGTCGACGGAAAGATTTCTCGGGCTTGGAACACCACCCGGAAGCGGATTATTGCAATCGGGTTGCTAATATAAAATGAGAGTTCCATCTTGAGGCATGGGCTGGAATGAATCTGATAGAGGCGGATCCGCAATTTGGTGGGATACGGGATCCGGGGATGACAAGCTTCCCCAGATCGAACATGTGAACATCATGGACCAGTAGTACGGCGGATGGATTGTCGACCAGATACACTGGGTGGGTATTGGTGCACCTTTTTGTTTGTCCTGAAGGAGTCCCGGTGAAGCCCCGCGTCGGAAAGAAGAGCATGACGGGATCTCGTCCATTCACGCATTTCGGTTTCTCCATAATTTGTAGATTGTTCTTCGGGCAATAAGAACCCGTAAGGCAGATTTCCAGGTCAAGAGTGACGGTTGTAGATGGCAACTCGTTGGAACAGCCATCTGTGTGCGGAGAGTTGTATGGGATGGGAGGGAAGAGTTTGATTATGGCACCCGCCACGGACTACTCCACACTGGACGACTTTTCCAAGCTGACAAAGGAGAAACACAAAAAGTTCGGACCCAATTTATTTAGAATTGTGGATGAATATTTAGGCCGCGCTGTCTTCTAGCTCGTCAGTTGAACATAAATACTGAGTACCAGTGTACACGCTCTAACCCAAAAGCGGCACCAAATTCAGGTATCGGATATATCTTTCGTGCCAAAAGAAATAGCTGCAACTGCGAGCCGACCATTAGAGAACTATCTTTGAGGACCGTGATGCGACTTCTAAAGGAATGCAGTGTACGGAGCTACCTCCGCATTGACGCGAAGTCCGGAAAGATAGCGAAGCAGAAGGGTGAGACAGAGAAGCCGAAAAGGCAGGAGTAATAGTATCGGCCTCTGAGTCTCTGTTTCTGAAGCAAATCGACATGCAAGGTAGATAAGATGGCAAGATGTACTTAAGGCCGAGATATTGATACGTTGGATCGCACTTGGGGGCGGTTTGTGTACCCTTCCTTGCAAGATATCCACCTGGTTGAAAAATCCTACCTTGATCCTTCCTATCCACACACACACCATGAGAGATGCCTTCCATCAAAGAAAGTTCGAAATCTGTCATTCTTGCTTGAAAACAAGACCTTTACTTGATATCATGTTCGGTTCGATTACATCACTCAAATCTGGAGATACAGTGGGCCTCGAGTAATGAGCCTCATCGCGTGGCGGAGTTCCCACTAGAAGGGAGCTATTCAGAACTGTTCCTCGAAGCGGCTCTGTTCCGGCATCCGTCGCTTTTGAGGCGCTTTCAGAGATGTTTCAAGGATACCAGACTCGGAGGTGAGGCCTAAATAGATACCTGATGTTCGTCTCATTTATTCGCTTACATGCCTAAATTCTCGATAAAGATCTGTCAGGAGAAAAAAATGGTTTCTAGAAGGAATTGCAACATGGGTCGACATATCGTGATGCAACGTTGGGAGGCTGAAGGCAAGGTTCGCCGTGATGGTGGTTCCCCTAGTTCTTGCAGGAATCATTGATGCCCACTTCGCACGAAGAGTGGGCGTCAAGCCTTGGAGACTTTCGTCTTCTCATCGTCGTTGCTCGAACTGAACCACATTCTTTTATTTGCGTTATTTCTTGCATTCTTTCGCTCATTGCCTATAGTCTTGGATGAAGAATGGATAATACGGTTGGGAAAGTACCGTGGATATTCGGTTTTGCGCTGGCCAGTGAGCGAGCCAGAATTATGAGGAAGTGTACCCTACACATATCTCTCATGCTAGTTCTCCAATGTACAAGCAGCAGCATGACCCATCCAAAAGTCACCACAATGTTGCTCCAGAAGTAGTCCAACAACAACAGCCTGGATTAGAGTCCTACAATCCAATGGTCAAGGTCGACGGGTGGTCAGGCCTACAGACAGCAGAGAGGGGGAAGTTCCAAGAATCGACTCGGCCCACCTACCTGGACTACCTTTCAGATCCCAGGGTCGAGGGAGAAGGTGATCTTGGCGCGTTACCACCCAATGGACGGAGAAAATACTGTGAGATATCTAGGAAGATGATGTTCGTCGTGATCGGTTTAGCAGGATTCCTTGTTCTCGCTGTTGCCGTGGGAGGTGCCGTGGAGGGTTCGATTGCAGCCAAGTATGCGACGACGGATCAATCGAACTCGAGAGTGTCAAATGCAACAACGTCAACACCCTCACAAACAGTGACCGTCACTTCTTCGGGGACAGTTGCAACAACCACCTCCACTTCCACTGAAGCCACAAAGTCTCTCGGGGCGATTGAAGCGAGTATATTTAATGTGTCTAGCATACCACACATGTACATTTTCTATCAGAACAGTTCAGATATTTTGTACAGTTGCTGGAAGGTAGACAGGGCACTTGGACCGCAGGCGGCCGCGGGGTCGCCTATCACTGCGAGTATAGCGATAGTGCCAGATATCAATCTTTTCTATGTCGGCTAGGATGTGAACGAGTTATACGCGGTAGCGTATACTGGGGACTGGCCTTCGCGTACGTCCTCCCTCCGCTGGTTTACTCTTACAGTCCCAGACTAACAAAATGTTGTAGCCTCTCTTGTAACAATTAATACCTTGACCGCTTGGAATAGCTCGGTTTCATCCGTTGCAGCTGCCTGTGAGTCTTCATCGAAGGCACTGAGCACATAACCTTATCATACCGGCGACGATGACAATATCTACTACTTCTCTCCGGCAACAAACGCAACCCTGGAACACCCAAATAGCAAGCTTTCACAATCCAGTGCGTTCTGAAGTAGTGACAGCATGGGGCCCGGCTCCATTGCCGCTGTTGGGTGGAGCACTTCATTAAGATTGTTTTATTTCTGGCTAATATGGGCCACCACTCTCCCATTGACCATTGTGATTATGTATGTTTAATATAGCTACCAAGGGAGACTGCACAAATGTATTGTTGCAGGCCATCAGCCGGTACCTGCTCGTGGTAGGTGGCTGCGGCGACGATTTCCGGGATGGTATCCGAAGGCTATGCATGACTGTCTCTGAGCTTTTGTATCCAGCTGGCTCATCCTCCCTGTACTTGGGTCGACCCAATCAGTGCTCGGCGATTCGGCCTGGTGGAGATGCAAGAAGCACATATTATTCTGTGCTGGATATTAAGAGTCCTTTCGGAATGTGCGAGGTGAATAAAGTTGCTTTGATACCGACCCAACGAAAGTACCTTTCCTGCTTAGTGAGTCTTGCCACCGAATAAACTTTCATAAGTATTGCGAAACAACATCTCATCATACGTTATGTACCTTCCAAACTCCAAACTTTGTAGACGGAAAAATCTATGAAATCTGATATTTGCGATGCACTTACGCTTTTCACGTCGACAATTGCGAAGATCCGTCCTCCATCAAACGGGTCTGGAGAAAACTCTTAGATTTTGAAGATTTGAACTCATCGGGCTCGCGAGTGCAAACAAGAGTGCTGCAGTGGCAGTGAAATGGACCTATTTATGATACTTCATTTAATTACTTTCTTGTTCATGAGAGCCGAATTGCGAGATTACCATGCGGGGAGAATCATGCGCGTACAGCTTTAAAATGAAATGACGTTCCGTGGTTCGGGTACACCATCAATTGACCAATGAAACGATTTTCTGCACTTTGGAGGAGGCTGATGGTAAAGGCCAGCCACATGAACTCCTTTTCCTAGGCGAATCCAATTTCTGCACTTTCTTCGCCGACCATGATTGGATACTACTTTTAGACTAGCTGGCACATCCCGCCTGTGGGGTTCCCCGGCCGCCGGATCGGTTTTCAATCACACAATCGAGACGGACCCTTCTGAAAGTATTGATATGCAACACAGGTAGAATATCAAGCTTTTTTGCTACAATATTATCTGATACTTGACGTGTCGAATGATTGACCATGGACTTTCAAACCGCCAAACCGGAACCCAACGTGGGGACAACGACTTCATCCGAGGCCAGAACAGGCTCGAAACGGCGCCAGAAGCTCCGGCTGTGGGAGTCGCATCGCAAGGAAATCCATCAACTTTATGTCGTGGAGGACAAGACGCTGGAAAATACGATGAGAATTATGCAAGAAAGGCACAGGTTCTGTCCCAGGTAAGTACTATGCGGCCTTTGAATTCCACCATTTCATTTCATTAAGAATGCTCGGATTGAATCAATTTTCGCTAACTGGTCTTCGCTCTAGTAAACGGAAATACAAAGAGATGTTGAGCAATTGGGGCTTCATGAAATACAAAAGGAGAGCACGACATGAAGAGCTGTCCCCTCACATGTCGGAGATTCGTTTTGAGATGGAAGTTAATGCTGTGGGCGACTCAAGAGATTCTGAAGTTGAGGTCGACCCAGGTTTATACAATGGTAGGAAGAAACAAAGAAAAGACCATAGAGAAAACACAAATGCTAACTTTACGACGCCCAGAAACTTCCCGAGACCTCGAGTGTGGCATGCCTGCTTCGAAAAGCAACAAGGGTCTTCCTGATCCAGCAAATAGAAATACGCCACCTAGCGCTGCTTCAGAGACCAAAGAACCTACTCAGGTAACTGTGGCAGCTCCAGCAGACCAGGACTCATATGTTACTATGTCACAAGTACACCACTCAGCCCCGATTCCAGTAGATACTGTCGATACACCTACCTTTCCAAAGGTCGTCCCTCATAAGTCTCCTCTGCGCGCGCAATCTGTCTTACAAGCTCAGTCTGAAGAAACTTTTGGTGAAACTCTGGACGAGTTGAGACGACTAGCGAACGGACATAAAGAAGCAGGGGAGTTGTCTGAGGCCGCATGCGAATATCGCCGTCTTATACGAGAATTGTCGGAGGAAAATGGAGAGGAGTCTCTGCCAGTCTTCGAGGCTCTTTCGCAATTAGCGGATATCTATCATAGGCAACAACACTTTGCGGAGTCAATCACAACATATCGTACAGTCAAAGCAGGATATAAGAAGCTTTTAGGTCCGTCGACTTTGGAGACGCTGCGGGTTGTTCAGAGCCTAGGGAAGGTATTGGAAGAAAGCGACGACTGCGGAGAAGCCGAATTCTGTTATCGAGAAGCCATTACTGGGTTTGAGAAGCTCGGGTCTGTTGCTTTACTTGATCGACTCGACTGCCAATCAATTCTAGGAGATATGCTTTCTGATCTTCAGCGCTACAGGGAGGCTCAGAAACTGCTCCGCTCCACCTTAGAAAGTTACAACGAGCTCGATATTCCACATCGAGTCATATCAGTTCTAGGCTCTCTCATGGAGATCTACATTGGTATGGACTCTTGGATGCCCCTGCGCGCCACGGTTGCGGATATGCTGAAGCTATTGGATGAGAGGATTGACGTCTCTTGTCAGAATTATCCTGAAGTTCTATTGGAAACTATTCACCTGGGAAGCGTGCTTATGGAGACTGGGCGAAGCAAGCTAGCAGAGTCCCTAATGTCGCGAGTCATTCCGAAATTGGAGTTGCTGAACGACGCAAAGTATGAGGTAGAGAAGCTCTATGCATACATGGAATATGGAAACCTCAATCTGAGACTTCTTCGGTTGGAAGAAGCTGCGTCTTATCTTGACTTGGCAAAGAATATCCTGGACAACATGAACAGGCACGATGACCCAGTCGTCTTCTTTGTTGATGACCGTTTGCGCCAAGTTGAGCTTTTATCACTGAACCAAAGTCAATTGCGTGACAAGACAGAGTTGAGAAGGGAGATACTCATACAATTGTTCGGGGAGAACCCCCCACTCCAGAGAGATGAGGATGAATGCACCGACGATGGAAGGATATCTGAGAGGACGACTTGTGAGAGAACCACGGAAATGGACACATCAAGTTGCAAGTATGGCGTAACTTTCTCAATGACCGATATTACTGGAGTGAGTATATCAGGGTGTATGTCTCCATAGTTGTGGAATGAACAAAAGCCCAGCAAAACAACGAGTCTCTCAGAGGAACTTGATAGGCGACGGTGAATCTTTATTGGAAAGAAGCTGCGGCCGAGATGGAATGCATAATTTTCGATCTCTATTTGACATAGTCAGACGACAACCTTTGTGACTACAAGAGTATAGACCCGCTGCATAAATTAATATTTAGAGAAGTCCAAAGAAGAACCCAATTCCTCGACCTCAAGCATAGACCTCATGTCAATCTTCGTAACCCAAAGTCGTTCCTCCTAGTCAACGATCCTGTGTAAGTAACATTCCACGGTCCCACTTCCAACGCGCAGTAATTGTTTACCCCGGGCAGTTCTTCAGTCTGGAAGAAGGCGTTCATCTTTGCGTATGCACACTTATTTTGAGGTGCGATAGATGAATGCCCCGTTCCTTCAATTGTAAGAAGTTGCGCGTCCTTGAAGATCTTGGCTCCATTTTGGCCACTGCCACAAGTAGTTAGTACCATGATGGCCGATCTTAATACATTGACTTACTTCGTGATCGGCGTGGCAGGATCTAGTGTGTTGCTCACGAACAGAATTGGCTTCCTTGTATCTCCTCCAAAAGGGCCTACGTCTGTCAGCGGTAAGTCCACCAGCAGGGCAACGGAAGCAGAGCATACCTCCATATCTATAATCACTCTTGATAGGCCACCCAGTACAAACCGTCAAGTATTCTCCACGGATGTCACCGCCAAGCCAACTCTCAGCCTGCAACATCTCAATCGCAGGCTCAAAACTCGCCAGCGACCTTCCCAAAGTCGCTCCTCCTTCATCTGCACACTTCACTCCCGACTCCCATTCAACCGCAGGACTAACATTGAATGTGATATTTACCCCGAGGGTTTTCTCTGCAGCTTCCAGCTTCGCAAGTGTGAGATTTGGCAGGATAGACTCTATAAGTGGTAGCACCTCGGCGATGAGAGGGAAGTTGACAATCGGACTGTAGGTAAATGAGAAAAATTCCGCTTTCATGCCGAAAAGCAGAAGCTCGATGGCAGTGGCATTGGCCCAACCTTGCGTATAAGCTTCGGTAGCATTTAGCTGTGTGACAATAGCCTCGAATCGATTAAAGATATCTTCAGGCGTGCTTCCCGTGTAAAACTGGCATTTCGATGGACCGGCGAGGTTGCAATACAAGAAGAAAGTTTCGAATGCGGCATCGCTGTAGGTGACACTGTTCACGTCCGAATCAGCGATCCAAGCGTTGGGATCTACTACGCCGTCCAGAACCACGTGACCCACTCGGTGCGGAAACATTGATGCGAAGGTCTGTCCGATGATGGTTCCATAGCTGACACCCCAGTAGTTGAGATATGAGGGCTCATGGCATCTTGTGCCGTCTTCGCTGTCTGCAAATGCGTCGATGATCGATATCATATCTCGGCAAACGACGGCGGTGCTCATATGTGGTCCGGCTTGAGTCGCTCCTCCGATTGAGGCTGCACACTCCTGACCCACCTCCTGAGCTTGGGCATACTCGGACGAGAAATACACAGGTGCGAGCGTAGGTCCATAGAGCTTGTCCAGAGCGCGCTTGAGCTTGGTTCCTGTCAGGTCTGACGTCAGAGTGCAATTTGCGGCCGGAATGCTGTATCCAATTCCTCTCGGATCCCAAGATACGACGTCGTAATTGGACCCGATAATGTCAACAGCGAGTTGGAAGATCTCTCTGAGATACGCGACGCCAGATCCACCTGGGCCGCCAGGATTGATGAGAGTCATTCCCATGTAAGGCGTGGTCGTTGCCGAGTATTTGATGATTGGAATATACGATCTTCCAAGTTTTTGGTCTGTGTAGTCAAGTGGGACCTGAGATCTTTTATTAGTTCCTTCCAGCCTTTCTAGTGGACTTGGAACCCACATCAAGCATTGCACAGGAGAAATTTGTATAGCAAGGGTACCACACGAGATCTGTTGTTGGGGGAATCTATTCGTATATCAGCATGAGGAATCAACCTCTTGACAGAGAGTAAGTGATCTACACACCTCTGGGAAATTCCATTGCTCTGTCGAATTACGAGTGAGAACAGGAGATGCTACTGCCGAAAGAACGAAAACGGCACACAGAAGTATGTAATTGAACATGGTAGTATTGTCAATGCAATCACTTGAGTACAGTTTGGGTAATCTTAAATCTACTACTTGGCAATTGCAGAAGGCTGCAGTGGTTCCTTAAAGAATATCAACCTCTCGAGGAACTCTGATATATACTCGAGCTGACCAAATATTGATTTTTTGCACATCAATCGTACCACTTCATCTCAGGTTGCCTTGACTTGGTGCTCCGCGAATTGGTAGCCAACAGCATATCACGTTTGCCCAGTTGCATGCGCGCTTTATTGAAAAAATCATGACTTTGCGGGGTAGTTGAGGGCAGTGCAATAGAGTGACAGGTAATGCGGTTCAAAGATTCCCCGCAAGAGAGGTTCCCAAGTACTGTGCAACGCGTCAATCCAATAGACTTTGGATGATGTGATCGTGGGTAAATTCAATAGGAAAGATGTGACGCCACATAAGGGCTATGCTGCAGGAAGTACAGAGCACGTGGAAATTTCCGACGTTCCGAAGCTTGGGCGTTCGACGAGGCAGAGGTCTTGTCGAATAACGAATAAACAAGCCAATCTTATTTGATATTGGATGCGATCGACAAGGGATGTTTTCGATTTTTTTTTTGCACCTCTACCGCAGTGGGGCATCGGGTGGACAATGATTTCGGGTATGCTCATTATGAATATAGTGCTTGGGTGTCAGAGTTCGACCCTAGCACCGAGGGTCACGCTGAAATGACTTCTATAAAACAACAAGCGATGACTATCAGAAAGTATAAATGTGAAAATCTCAGAAAGCGATTCCGGCAGATGCAAAGGGAAGGGAAGGGAAGTCAAGATACAGGTTGGAGACTAGGAAGAATTTGAAAAGAAAGGCCAGGCAAAAAATGCTCTGCAGCACATATCACGCCTAGGCACGGTTATGTATCTTATTCGAGCATGCAAAGCTAATAGAAGAAGGATCTAGAACATGCGCATCTCCAATACAATCAAACGGAGAACAACATTGTTGAGGTTCATATATAGATAAAGTTAGAGTTCGGTGAAGAGTCAGAAACTTTATGTGGCTGGATAAACCTCGGCTGATCTATACCCACATCTGCAAAATGACGCCGCCTGATCGAATATCTTCAATTTCGCCATCCCTCTATACAACAACGGGCTACAACATCACACTTCATCAAAACGATTTTTTTCACACCTGAATTGAACTCGAAATTCAAGACTACTCAGTTGGGACGTCGAGGGTTGAACGTTATCGCCCATCATAGGTCGTCGACACAGAGAGCGGCACTCCAAGGGCCGAGACTTCGTCAATCATAAGGGCAAAGGCAAAGGCCACAAAATGGGCCAAGAAAACAGTCATGAGCAAATTGATGCAAGTACTCCTCCCATGACACTCTCAGCACGGTCTTTGGATGCCGTTGCAGAGTACATTAAGGACGGGCGACCAAAACGAATCGTCGTGATGACTGGAGCGGGAATCTCGACATCTGCGGGGATCCCGGACTTCAGATCGCCCGATACAGGGCTATACGCAAACCTGGCTCGACTTGATCTTCCGTATGCTGAAGCTGTGTTCGATATCTCGTACTTCAGAAGCCACCCTGAGCCTTTCTATGTCTTGGCCAAGGAGCTCTACCCAGGACAATTTTACCCCACAGTCGCGCACTCCTTCGTTGCTCTACTGGATGAAAAATACATGCTTCAGATGTTGTTTACGCAAAACATTGACTGCTTGGAACGAAGAGCTGGTGTACCTGGTAGCAAGATTGTCGAGGCCCACGGCAGCTTTGCGACTCAAAGATGCATAGATTGTAAGACCGAATTTCCCGATGACCTGATGAAGAAGGCTGTTCAGGCTGGCGAAGTCCCTCATTGCACTGTTCCACAATGCAATGGCCTTGTCAAACCAGACATTGTTTTCTTTGGAGAGCAGCTCCCGGAAGCATTCCATCAGAATCGGCACGTGCCAGCCACAGCAGACTTAGTCATCGTGATGGGGACCAGTTTGACCGTCCAGCCTTTCGCGAGTCTGCCACAGTTCGCACGAGAAGGTGTACCACGTGTTCTTATCAATAAGGAAATTGTGGGTGATTTGGGATGCAGGCCAGACGATGTCCTGGTTCTCGGGGACTGCGATAATGGCGTTCGAAAGTTAGCCGATGCCCTCGGATGGCGGGATGAGCTCGAGGCGATGTGGATGGAGGTCAGTGGAAAGGTGAAGGAGAAGGAGGCAGAGAGACTCCGCACTCAGCGACAGGGCATGTCCAAAGATGAAATACTCGAAGCGGAGATCGAGAAGCTCACCGCAGAGGTCGATGCTGCATTGAAGATATCTAAGGATCACACGGACAGAGTAAACAGTCACTTGGATAAGGTCTCGTCCGCAAAAGATGCATCATCCGGTGCGGAGGCCTCAGCCAAAACAGGGGCAGGCCCGGTAGAGGCGCCTTCATCCACACCAGCATTTGATGAGAATGTTCCGTTGACGACAGAGGAGGTTGCCAACGATGCACCAGCTGAGGCGCCAGTGGTGCACAGCAAAAACATCCTCGATGTCACACTTCCACACAATCGACCGGATACGGAATCTTCAAAATCAAGCGAGGAAGAAAAGTAACCTGCATCGTGGATTTGATTTAGCGGAGCACAAATGTGTGAATCCTATTCCAGCGTCAGACCATTGCCTGGTATGCTTGTAGGATCGGAGTTGCACTAGGCCATATGGATCAAAATTATTGCTTCTAGGACAGAAGTTCAATGCCTCATTACAGAACGTTGGGATGTAGCGATTGGCTAAACATAGATTTGTCATGGGATACAGTAGAGTAGGAATCACTCTTTCCGAGAACCACAAGACCGTTGCTCAACGCAAGATTTGACTGAGCTCACATACGCTAGATAATTTAATACAATGCTGTTTGTGTAGCCGCTCAGGCATCTCGGAATTATGAGTGCGAGCGCCAAGTCATGGACGTGACACCTCTGAAGCCGTGGGCAATTTGTTTCCCATCACATGTAAGCAGTACAGTATGTACCTCTGTAATCCCATCGGCACTTTAGCATGTCAATTCCTCTTTCCTTTTCCCATATCATTCATAGTCACATGCTGACGCGAACTTCTGATATCCCACTACCAACGCTATTTATGCAAGGGCGTGTAGATGACGACGTTCAGATACAAATCCTTCAGTACACTGCCTTTTATTTGAATATCGTGACAAGCTGATATGATGAGAAGTAGGCAAAATCCTGTACTCATCAATGTGCAGTTCCTACAGGAGGCTCGATCCCGATGCGCTCCGATGTCCCAGGTCCATCCGATATTGAGATACCATTGTTTTAACAAGCGCCAACCCTGCTATCAGCCGCATTGTCATGCTTGCATGAGAAGCTTTCGGAAGCCGTAGAACCGGTTCATTGATGCTGATAAGACAGCGCGCTTCTCCTATCATTTAGCAGGCAACGCGTTGGCGGATCCCAAGATTAAAATAACGGTTTTTTGCTTATATGCCACACTTGATAACTATAGTGACCAAAATACCACTTTTATCTTTCAAAAATTACTAATATACCATACTTGGCCAAATCCTTACTTATATACCACACTTTCATTACTTAAATACCATATATATGCTATATTAGCAATTGCTTATATACTCATAGCTATAATATTATTTAAATTCTACACTTTTAAGGATCAGGTGACTTCTAGCACCTCATCAGCGCACTAATATATCTTTACTTACGACCTTATCATTATGCGACCTCACTATTCTGCTACTACTCTTACGTACTATTGTGAAGACGCGGGTAAAAGGGTAAAGACTCAATTGATCGAATGCCTATTATACAAAGATCTAAAGCTAGAGATGGAAGAAGGGAAGGGAGAAGCCCTGACTATATAACCGGATGGCGGATCACGCGATATAATGGGGAGTCAGGGCAAGGTTCTGAGCCGGTGCCCTGACATATAGCCTATAATTACTACTTAAGTTCGGCAATACCGAACACTATATACCGTCCTTTAGTGAAGCCGAAATTAAACTTCTGGCGTATCCGAAAATGAGCTGATTCTTATCTAACTCCTTACGGTCGCACTCGAAATCGGCTTTCGTCCTGAACACTGTGATTTTATTCGGCCCCACATATCAAGTAAACTAGTACTATTATGGTTAGATAAATTTGATCTCCGCATTTACAAGTGGACTGATGCCTGATGTTAGTCTAAGTCATAAGCTTCATTTTATACTGTAACGGGGCTACGAGCCTGATATCTTTATGAATGTCATCAATTTAGCTGAGCGGAACTATTCCTGACGGTAAGTCTTACAATGAACGACAGAAGCCTGGGCGAGATGATGGAGAGCAATGAGCGAACTCCCCTCATAGTCACCGTTCTAATTGCACCGCCACGACAAAGATATCAACATAGTGTCGTACGACGATTTTTCACCGTTGCTTTTGGTTCAACTCTCATTGGGCTGGTCTTGTTCATCCTGTCCCTACGTCCCATTGTGGACACGCAAACCTGCCACTCTAGCCTTGGTACATCAAGGGCCTACGCGAGCGCCGAAGCTCTAAACAACAATATCGACGATTTCTGCCAAGATCTAGCCAACAATGTACCCCTTATCACTATCGGCTGGACACGGTCCAAAACCTACTACCCTAATACGCCCGAGGAGTACACGATGACCGTAGTGCTATCCAATCGCGCGTTTAGCTTCGATCAACACAAGTGCACCGACGCTATAAGCTCTATTATCAACGGTTGCGATGTCCCTGTTGGCGGAAGCAACCCTATGAACTGGAAGCAGGGCGGCAAGCGCGTACAGGGGGAATATACCTACCAAATCGACATCTTTCGCCAGAATCGGCTTTGGCCTCCGCCGGCTAAGCCGAGGCAGAGTTGTGAGGGTTGGTATAAATTTATTCTACAACATTATGATATCTATGGTGCTGGATGGGCGAATTATGATTGGGGGCAAGAATCGCTCATGCCGGCGATTAATCCCTGCTGTGGATTGGGTACGTCGAAGTTAAAAACACAAAATGGAATATTTCTCCCTTGTTATAGTAAAGAGAGACAGGTGTCTAACTCTACTTCTCACATAGGAAGTCTTACGGGGTGGAATTTCGAATATTTCGATCAACCGGATGAAAATGGGTATGAGGTAAGAAAATGCCCTCTCCTTCCGCGCCCGTTTCACTCTATAAATGTCTGCTTATTTTGCTTCGTAGTGGCACTCATGGTTCAATACTGCTACTGGAACGAGAAGTCGCTGCTTTGACAATAACAGAGTTCAGTGCGCGGCTGGTGGACCATGTGATTCTTACTGTAGCGGTAATGGATAATATTTTACAGTTACTTTTCTATATAGGCTAGTATATAGATATTGTAATAGCAGGAGTGCTAGAGGGCAACAGGAGGGATCGCAATAAGCCTGAACGAGTAGTTGAAGTGATAATAGCAGTGGGTATTGTATATAAATAATCAGTATGCGTTGGTCGTAAGACTTAAGCTTGCAGATTAGATGCGGTAAGGACTCTTCCTATATAGCCTATAATTACTATATAGTTTCGGCAACACCGAATACTGTATACCCTCCTATAGTGAAGCCGAAACTAATCTTCTGGCGTATCCGAAAATGGGCAGATTCTTGTCCAACTCCCTTATAGCCCTGCATATAGCTTTATTAGGGCTCGTGTTACAGAAACTATGTGTTAATTATAGGCTATTGTAGGAGGGTGTCTAGACAGAGCTAAAACACCACACCTATATTACGACTATAGCAGCTCCTAGGCTACTACTAATAATATAATAAATAAAGCAATACGTATAAGTATTGTCACGGCTCTAGAATTAGGGC
>AYLM01003355.1:0-19097 GCA_001625345.1 Cairneyella variabilis | reverse complement strand
AACTAATGTCTGCCTAGCCCGCTTCCTTTGCGCGGTCTAGAATGTTCCCCTATTCTACAGTTTGGCTAGTTTAGCGAGGCGGCAACGGTAAGCTAAGAGCTAACCGTGACAAGTATAAGATAAATAACTTAAATAATCACTTAAAGAATATAAAGGAGGAAAAGTCCTTGATTATTATAATATAAGAAGCGAATGTTAATAAACTATTAATCACGCAACTTCAACTAGCGCTATTATATAATGAGTAGGAATCTTAGTCATTATGTGACCTATGCTGAAGGTGGTGAAAAGCAGCGAAAACAAGATGTAGCGGTGCGCCCCGCCACAATAGCCAGGTATGTTGGCTTCAAAGTCTACCCTGTTCACAGAGACGACGACTCTGGTATGGCCATCGCTGTGGGTGTCTTTATTTGGATGGTTTGGAGAGACATTGCAAGTAAGCAAATTCAGAAGGACTTCCCACGTGTACTGACACTATTTGGACATGGTGCACTCACAAATTCCATTGATTACGTGAAATAAGTACAAGTATCTACATATCTTCTACCACAAGGCCTTAAAAGGCATCTACCTTCTTGCCGCGCTTTGAATTGGTTGCCCAGCAGATGGAACAATAATTGTCGAATATAGATCGATGTTTTTGGTATACTTGGCAACATACCTACACTACTATCCACTCAAAGAGGCTTAATCGTAACTAAACGATCCAAAGCCCTCCCACCGTCTAATGCCCAACCACCAGAAACATCCAGTTTATTCCTCTCAAAGAATATATTAAATACCCTCCAGTCTTGAATCCGACATTCTCATATGTGAGACGATATTCAATGTGGCGATCACACGGTAATACGAACTCTGTTTCACTGGCTCTGGTTCACGAGAAAGGATGGTAGTCACGAGTAACTTGCATAGCCGGCGGCGATTGGCAATGCTTGCCTCGACGAGCTTGCGGCCTTTCGAAAGTAGAAACGGACTGATTCCTGTAGATTCACCAATAACTCGCTGCAGCTTTGGTCCCACTTGAAGGAACAAATCCTTGCATTCCTGGCAAAGGTGCTAGTTCCTGGTCTGTTCGAGGCGCGCGAATTTTTAGCCATTATCTGGGCTGAAAAGATATGCTATAGAAATAAAGCTGATCTATAGGGAGACTGGTGGAGTTTTTCAGTTCTATGTGCGATTTAAATAAAAGTGCTCGTGGCAGAAAAGAAGGAAACATTTATGTCGTCGAACGAAGAGAAGCCCGGAGGTAGTTCGATTTAACCTTGATATGTCTAGCGTCTCGCTTCGGAAGCAGCCGGCGCTAAAATCTCAACCTCAACCCTCGGTAAAACCGATCTCTGTCATGCATACTCATCACTTTCTTCCGTCTGTAAGACACTTTCGACCTTCAGAGATGGTTAGCATTCAGAGATACTTATATTGAGAGGACTACTCTCACTTCCCTCCCATGCGTGGGCCAGCAACTCTTCTCCGCTTGGCACGTCGTTTGGGCTTCGCCTCGATTTGGTCACTTCTCCGGCGCAAAAGTCAATGGTCGGCCCCTCCATCGAAGCACGTCAAGATAGACGATGAGGAGCAGCATCTGAATGAAGGATTCTCCTTCGGAAATAGACCGCGCTATCCACTCTTCAAAGCGGTAATGATCATCATCCTCACTCTCCTGATTCTCCTTCTCCTCATCCTCATCCTCGCATATATCGTATACAAACCACCGAAATTCGTATTCGATTGGCTGCAAAAGAAAAATCCAGATGTACTGTTCCAAGTCAACATACTGTCATCGCAGCAAGTTGTGGCTCTCACACTGGACGACGCTCCATCATCAGAAACCAAGAAGATATTGGACTTGCTAAAAGAATACGGAGCCCACGCAACATTCTTTGTTATCGGGAGCCAAGTTGCGGAGCACCAAGAAATTTTGCAGCGAATGCATGAAGAGGGTCATGAGATTGGGAATCACGCATGGCGTGATGAACCGAGTTTCAAACTGCCTCTCTCGGAGCTCGAGAAGCAAGTCAAAGACGTCGAAGCGCTGTTGCCAGCGAACGAAGGTGGTGCGAAGTACTTTCGTCCTGGATCAGGATTCTTCAATAAAGGGATGGTAGAAAGACTCAAAGAGATGGGTTATCGGACTGTACTTGGGTGCATCTATCCTCATGACCCTCAGATCCAGAATCCGAGAGTGAACGCAGCTCATGTACTGAGCATGGTGCGTCCAGGTGGGATCATCATCATGCATGATCGTCGGTCTTACTCGGCTGAGCAAGTGAAGCTCGTTCTTGAGGGTTTGACGGAGCGCGGGTGGAGGCTCGTGCCAGTGGGAGAGCTGTTGAAGTTGACAGAGGATACCAAGGGAAGGAAAATGGGATAGACTGTCTTCTAGGCGCTGAGGAGTCGCTGACACTTGGGTCTCTCAGCAGAGGCCAGACTTGCTATTATTGTCAAATGAGTGGTGGGCTCAAGTTGGGAAAATGGCACTTCAGGTTGGTCGAAGTCTTTGGAATCAAATATCTCAAGTATATACACTTTGAATCCAGCTTTTGACTGGCCACCTGAAACATGGGACAATAGACAACGCCATGGCATTTTTCATGCACTTTCCGACGGAACAGGTATTGTTTTCAAGTCTCTCTATACCCATCAGACCTCGCCACCCTTCACCTCAAGCCTCTCACCAAATCTCGCATCTCGTCGCTCAGCTTCCCACCTCTTCTCTAACTTCTTCTTTCCCCACAACCTCCCCTTCCCATCCCTTCTACTCTTCTTAAAACTCCCGATCTCAGGCACCACTCCCTCCCCACTCACCGAGCTCGTCCACCTCACATGTCCCTTCTTCCTCTCCTTCTTCCTCATTGCCGACTTCCCTCCTTTCATCACCCTACTCCCTATTCCGATGTCTTCTTTCCCCATATACTCCATCTTCCACCCGCTTTCTTCCTCCTCCTCTCCCTCCTGCCCATCTAGTAGTCCATTTTTCCGTCTTTTGTATTGCCGTCTAATCACCACACCCAGCAGAACCAACAACCCAATCGTGATCAACAGCACAAAAACATCGACCGCAATAGCCACTTTCCACGAGACTGGGAGGCCGGCATTGAAGCTCCATGGGCTCGAGGGAGGTGGTGTGGATGTGGGCTTTGGAGAATCGGGCATATCCATCCTTTTGCTGGGGGAGAAGTGGACCGCGGCGAGGAAGAGGGCGGAGTATCTGGTATGGGATTAGAGACGCGTATGCTTCGGCGGCAAGTGGATAGAGAGTGAGAGGATGACGAACTGTGAAGGAACAGGGGTGCGAATAAGGTGTGCTTGGGTCTGAGAAAAGAGCGTTGCGGCTGCCACGGCCGTAGTAGGAAAAGAGTGTGAAGCTCTCATCCTCATTACGAAAACAATTGAACAAGCCAAAGGAGCGACTGGAGAAGCAGACAAAATAATTAGATTAACATTACGGAGCGCGTAAAGAGCAAGAGGAGAGAGAGGGCGGAAGAAATCAGGAGCGGAAGTCGCGATCTGTCATGGTGATTATTGGAGCTCGGGCTCGGACCCGGAACCGAAATTCCCATGTCTCCGGACAGCGGGTAAGTGAGACATGGGACCCTTGGCCTGTGGTTCGATAACCTTGATAAGATTGGAAAGAGGCTGACGGGCGTATTGACCGGCGAAAATAGTGGGTGTTTAATTGGTGTGTGGGTTGGACGTTTGATGAGATTGTGCCACTTTTGGAAAAGGGGAGCACGAGGCTCGGGTAACAAGTCCGAGAATATGAACACAGATTGATAAATCAGAGATGTGCCTCTGCGATATTCGTCATATTTTGATAAGGTTATCGTGTTTTATTCGTACATTCAATCGTACATTGGGTTTTAGAACGCCGACACCCAGTGCGCCTAGCCATGCCTCCTGCCGACGATTCCGACCTCGTATCCTACATTATACAGTCCTTTCAAGGAGTTGAGATATTTCTACATGTTTAGGAACTTCAACCCAGATCTTCTTCCGTCAATGGTTTCGTCGGCTTCCATATTCTGCCACCTTTCGTTCTCTTCTCCCGCTTCACAAACTTGGTTTTGCTCTTCGGCTCAATAATGCTGTCAAAAGTTCCATCATCATCCAAGAGAACCTCAAACTTGTTTGGCTTCTTGGACTTCTTCCCTACCTTCCCAACTCTAACGCCCTTGATCTTTCCCTCCTCTCCTAGCCTGCCAAGTCTAGGACTTCTGGCGATCCTGGTCTTAGCACCTAAGGCCCAAAGGTCTCCCCATTTTGACTTGCGTGCATCGCGGTATGCAGCTTGACTGAAGCTTCTGGGAACAGTCCAGCGTTCTAACTTTCCGGAGGGAGTGCACAGATCGAGAATTACATGACCGCGTCGTTTGAGTGGCGTCAAGACCGCCCGAGGAAGTGACTGGGCATTGAATTTGACATCGACCTCCTGTACCGCACTATCCACTGAGTCTGGTAGGTCATCTTCTTCATATCCGTCAAATGATTTCAAAGTAGCCTCTTCACCTTGGAGAGCGTCGTCCGTCTTTCTGGCATCAACACCACGGCGGACCGCAATGTAGCTGAACTTCACATCTTCGTGATTACGGATCGAAGCACCAAGGACCCGCTGAAGGAACGGTGGACGAATGTATCGTTGCGGGAAATGACAGAAATCTTTTCGTCCAGAGCTGAGGCCCGGGACTGTGTACATTGGGCATTTGGTGTGATTCGTGCATGGTGCGACAATCATGCCTTCTTCCTTTGCAGTGGATCTCTCAGTGTTCGGGGCGTTTATTTCGTTCTCAACTGCTATGTCGCCCGGAGAAGAAATATGGGAATCGAGAAGAAGAGATCTGGCGCTTGCAATGGCCTCAAACCCTCTTGGCAACCCCTTCTCGATGAGAATGAGCACACCGCCATTAGGGTCGAGGAGTGACCAAAGGTTTTGCACCATGTTTCTCCGCTTGAACTCTTCTTTCAAGGGGAAAAGGGTATGAGGTGCAATGATGATATCGTACGACTTCCGGCCCTGCACAGAAGAGCCGTCTCCATCAATATGTTTCCCAGAGATGTTGGAAGCGTGTATATAATCAGGAAGACGAGGTAGAAAAGTCGTGTTGTCCAGAAATCTTGAGACCCTGTGCCGAAGAGTAGGCGAACCGGTGAGAACAGTCCGTTTCCCATGTGGTGCTTCTTCGCCTTCAACAATTCCATCCTCCTTCATCACATCCCACTCGGCCTGCATTATTTCTTGCCAGGCCACAACTCCCGCGCCTCCAGCGCCAGCGTCTAATACTCTTGGCCCCTCTCCACCATCTCTAAACATCAAGTCCCGTAGCCACTCACTGCCAAGACGTTTGCGCACTTCTACCAGAGCACTCATGACCGAAGCATAGCTTCCCGGCATAACACCAGCGAGGTATGCATCCGCCTCAATCTCGCTCATTCTATGCTGTGAAGCATCCAATCCAATATTCTTTTGAGGCAGTAGTTTCTTAGATCCCGGTGTAGAAGGCGAGTATGGTAGGCCTTTGCCACCGAAGACCTTTTCTGCTGTCTCTGTGAGATGCTTCCAATTCGTCCGGGCCAGCAATTCTCTGATGGGCTCAAGAAGCTGCTCTTTCGGCAAAGATATTGTGCTTGGATATGTCCCCCATCGGCCCGTCATCGTATGTGGGTGAGTGCGAATCGAATCGCCGGTGAAAGAGGCATCTGTTTCGTCTTCCTCCTCCTCTTCTTCAGGCTCCTCTTCCTCTTCCTCGTACTCTTCCTCGACCGCGGCCTCTTCTTGAACTTCGTCCGCTCGTGCCAATGCCGCGGCCATATCTTGTTCTAATCGTGCCATTGCATCTCGCTCTCGCCGATTTTTGCCTTGAAACTGAATGGTCCTTTTCGGTTCTGCTACCGCTTCTGCGTTTTCTGCCAATTCAACGGAGTCGACCGCTTCCTCTTCCACGAAAGGTTCCGCCTCCAACTCTGTCTCTAGGCCATCCGCATCTTCGACCACCAATTGGTCGTCAAGACCCTCATTCTCGACCGAAAACCCCAGCGAAGGATCAAATTCAATTTCTTCAAATTCACCGGTCGCATTTTCTCTCAGCAGTATATTCCGCATCTTCTCACCACCAATCTCGACTTCCGGCTCGCCATCTGGCAGAAATTCTAGATCTTCTGGCTTCGTTTCTCGTAGCGGTGGGCCGTATAATCGTTCGTACAGGACGTATTCTTCAGTCGAGAGATAGTCTTTCGGGAGCGTTTCTCCAAATGTCTGTCTGGCCTGCCTGACTACCAACTCAATGTCCATCGGCGTGGCCCTGACTGTCTCCTGGTCGCTGGTCTTGACATCTTCTGCGCATAAATTTGTGCTTGTAAATCTACGGAGAGAGTTATGGTGGCGAGGCTGGATTGATCGGGGGCGAATTTGGGAGGTATATCGAGCTCGAGATTGATTGACAAGCGAGGGTCCAGCAAAGCCGTTCTGGAATAGTGACAATAACTGTAGACGGCATGAATGACACGCCCTGGGCGATTTGCGAGCCGTCAACATTGTTGATCGTATGATGGTGGTGAAAGTTCGAACGCGAATGAACATTTTTTGGATATTGACACCTGAGGATGTCGCAAGCCGAAGATCTCCCGACACTATGAATACCTTTGCTTCCTCACAGTCAACTCAACACTACTTGCTTCACGATGCTTGAATCTGTTTTGTCCGACATCTATATTCGCTGCAGAACTACCAACTGGTCATGGTAGCCAATTAGTTCTAGCGGCCTGAATATTCCTCGTATCTTTATCCATGCTCGCGGTGGACAAAAAGCTGCTCTAAATAGAATACCCCCTTCAACCGAATACTTCAGAAACATGAGATATTGTTGAGCAAGAGGGACCAAAACGACAAAGAAGAGACTGTAATCCGGAGAGTCAAGTCGAGATTGCGAAAGGCAGAACTTCAAAACCTCAAAATATCTCTGGCACCAAGATATTTTTAAGGTATCTGAATTCCGGCCACTCCCTTTGTCCAAGGCCAGCTATGCTTCTTCCACTTCGGCGTATTCAGCACAATTTGGGTTATTTGGTTGTTCTTGCTTGCTTCCTATTACTTATATCAATTCTAACTCCCCGGGTGTTCCCGTTGCAGGCGCTCCAAACCGGGAAGAACATCTGTCTCCGTCAAGTGATCGGGTAACTACTTCTCCATCATTACTTTCAATGTTCGCTTTCGTAAATGGCGAGTTCATGGTGTAGAAAATTGGGGATTCTCGAGCTTCATGATCAACGAATCACAACAAGCGGCTCTTGGCGATGCTGATGATGACCCTTTTGAATAGCTCACTTCCGAGACACACATTCTCCAATCTGGTGGCAGTTACATCGCGACAAAGCCTGCTCAGCAAGATCAAGTACTGGTCTGAGGAGATCTCATTTGAGTTCCAGTATTGCGATGGTGGCGATGGGTCTAATCCGTAAGGAGGCGATCAAAATAGTTCCAAGCGGCCCGCTCCCAGTGCTCGCAGATGCCGAGAATGCATCCTGCATTTCAAGGCATTGCGGGATGACCTGACACATTGATCAGGAAAGGATTTGGACTGAAATGATTGCCGTTACCCGTTGATCCGTGGTCCTTTGGGTTGCGACAAAGATTGGCGTTCCACGAAATAAGACATGGAGCCTACGTTCCCGCCAACACTAGCTGATTCGTCATTCGATTGTCCTGACCCCCGTTGAAGTGCATTTTGCGGGGAGGGTGGTGGGAAAGAAAAACAATTCTGTACTTGTAATGTCTCTTATCTTCCAATCTGATTTCGTAGAGGTTGAGACACGGCTTCGAGAGCTGAGCACGAGGCACACTTCAACCTCGCCAGGTAGTCCTTCATCAGGTGTCATTATTCATTTGTTTCCAAGTTTGTAACTCTTCGCATGGAGGCGTTTTCCCAAAATGCCCCGTTCATGTACGTTTGTCACCGGAGATTGCCGTAGGCATCGCGTCTGTGTAACAGTGGCATTGAAAAGTTGAGCCTCGTTCAGCCACCTTCGCCTCTTTTGTTTGGTTTCGCCATTCTATTCGATGGGGATCTACTGCTTTCAACCAAAGTGCGGGAAGAAAAGCAAGTTCACTTATGAGAATTCGCTATGGCTCTGGCTTTCTCAATCGTTTATGACTGAGCCGTGTCTTGTGTGACAGTAGCAAACCTCAGCTCTGGTACATGCTTCCTGCATTCATATCAAATGACCTCTGGTAGCCATAGACATCCTCCAAGTGGTCACACGTGGGCTTCCGAGGCTATTCTGATAATATGCAAGAGCAGGAAGCTCGCCCAATCATGTAGTGGCTGAAAGGCTCCCTGTAGGGGAAGAGGCCTCTAGACAGAAATGTGTTCCAGGTCTCAAGCAAAGGTAATCATATATGAAATCGGCTGGCCCTGTGTGAATACAGTCAGGTCATTCATTATTTCTCTTAGAGGACGTCGGGCACGCATCAACGATTGATTGGGATCTCTTGGTAAAGGTTCCCACCAGGGAGATTCATCTTTCAAACATAGAGCTTCAGTTACCCTTAGGCTCGTGCACAACGTAGCAATGGGGAACACCAGCACTCAAGTCACTTCGGATGAAGTTCAGAACCTAGTCAGTTACCACCCTGCAATTATTATACATTTGCTAATCTGCAGCGCTATCTGCAGACCTCTACTTCCGAGAAAGAAGAGTCCAAGAATGGTCCTAATGTTGAGACTCATGCGGTCTCACCCGTGGTACTGCTTCCCATCTTCTCATGGTATGTCAGATACTGACTCTGCCAGCTCAACAGTCGTACGAGTAGGCTTCAAGATGAGCAATCAACCTCTACGGTATTGATTCTTTCTTGGTGTATCTTTCATTGGCTCTCGACTTACTATTGTCACAGAACCCTCAAGTCAATGCTGCAGACGTGCATCCCTCCTACTTCATTGATCCATATGGACGCCGGACTGAGTGGGAAAAAATTGTAGCTGGGAAGGACTACTTTTTGAAGCCTGAGAGCGGGGAACTTAGACAGTTGGTTGTTCAACGAGGATCCGAGTGTCTTCTCGATGGTGAAAGGACCTGGGAGGAACCAGCATCAGATTCCTGGAAGAACAAACCCTCGGCTCTGTTGACGATCGTCTACTTCGTCTTTTCCAGGGTGCCAGAATGGGTGGCGCCTACCAGCGCCGGCGATACTGAACGTGGAGATCAACAACCTGGAGGGCATAGAGGACCGCCGCACCAGAACCAGCCAAATCGACCGACTCGCGACGACATCCTTATAACTACATTCAAATGGCTCGTCGCCTGCATCCTCATGCCCTTTCTCGTGAGTAGAACTTTAGACTAGTTCCACTTCCCATGTTCTTCTGATGGAGAGGGAGCCAATGCTGACTGAAATAGCTATTTGATCCTAGACCAGTTGAAGGGCAAATTCGTAACCAGGGTTTCTATGATCCCGTTCGATATCGCGACTGGGGATACGCTACAGTTGCCAGGAACCCCCAAGAACAAAATGGATGGCGAGGCCAAGATCCAGCTCGCAACCAAAATTTCAATAGAGAGGGAACGAATACATTCGCAGATAACGAGAAAGCTCCCGGCCCTGCGTCGAATGCGGAAATTATTGATGGTGTCATTCACAGGCGTGTGACTTCAGCCACCGCACCGACAGTCGTTCCTCAAACAGCCATTCACAAAGTACCCACCCCAGATAAAATTCGGCCAAGCGCTGCCCAAATTCGAGATGAGGGCGAATTCTCTGGAAGGTGGCTCGGGCCGAAATACCTGTGCTTTCTCAAACACAAATCAGCGAGGCCTACCCCTCCTACCGAAGATGCAGGTCCTGCCAAAGATCACGTTTCTTCTTCTAAGGACAATGGCTCTTCGTCTACCTCAGCCGGGGCCAGCACACCAGTGCCAGAAAGGTGTCTTGGATTTGACGACGAAACATCAGAAGAGAAGAAAGAATCCACTGGCGAGAAAGGTCCTCGACCTTCCTCTATTCAGTTAAGCAGTCTTTCAAATGAAGAAACTCCCCAGTTTGAAACGATGATGGTACGCGACTGGTTGGAGAGTCATCCCAAGAGCGCAAATCCGAAATACGTGTTCATTTCTTACACTCGGAAGCAATTCCATGTCTGGACTGGCGCTGAAGACATGACTGGGTGGACGAAAGAAAGTCCTGATGGAACAGACTCGGAAGAACTTTACACAGAGGAAGAAAAGGCCCAAATGTTGGAGCAAGCTCCTCTTGATAGAAGGCATCTGATCAACCTGGGAGTCAGAGCAGCACTAGAGGCAGAAGTGGTTGCGTTCTGGTTGGACTTCGAATGTGTCGACCCGGAAGAGACAGGAACTGTCGCAATCGCCAGGCCTGGCTTCAGACAGCAACAAGAGGAGAAGAGGAGGATACGACAGGAAAATGGTGATGATGGAGGAAACGAGGACGTATACAAAATCTGCGATGTGAGTAGAGCTTGCCACTCAATGGTAATCGCTCTCGGCCCTCGAAACGATGATGTCCCAATAGCCCCAGCAGTCCCAGCCTCGCCTAAGCAATTACGGAAAGATAAAATGAAGGCTTCTGCTGAAATAGATGATTCAGCTTCCATCGACCCAGTAGCTATGTCCTCTGGTCATGTTCCCAACCTCAATAGTTCTGAGATCGATAGGGCGACAAAACGACAATGGCTGCAGCACTGGGGAGAGCGAATGTGGACACTTCCCGAGATTCTTCTCTGTCCAGCGGGAAAAGTTGTCACCCTTCACTACATGCAATCAAACGGCCCGAAGAGGGATCAATTGATGGAGGCGCCGAAGCCTGTACGAATTGCGAAGCCAAATTTTGCCGACGTTGCCTATGCAGACATTGAGCAAGCAAAAAGAGTTGGTTCTTTGATTGATCATTACGAAGGCAATGTAATCTTGACACCACTTGAACTCGTCGGCACTGCTCTGGAATGCTTGCTAAAGCTCAAATTTCGAAGCTTTCTCAAAGCCCAATACCCTGGATGGAAAGGAGGCGAGCGTGCCTATGCGCTGATGGGACTTCTCCGACGTCGGCCTGAAATTGATATAACAGATGACGATTTTGTGGCTTTTTCACGACTTTCGTTGGCGAACGACAGCGATCAACTGCTTGAACGTCTGATCTGTCTTCTCCCGAAGTCTGTGGATCAGAACTGGCAATCTTTGAAAGATGCTTGGGAGCGACCGCTGTGGGATATTGTTCCTCACTGTCAAGTTGCAGGCATTGTTAACAACTGGACTGTGGTGCTGGATGGCGCATTTGGAGCAACAGTCCGGTGGAAATCTTTCAAAGGTGTTGCATTTATCAAGCGCAAGACTATGCTTCGTGAGGCCATGAAAATCCTCTTCCGCCTTGCGCCGGGCTGGCTCATAATTGGGGCAGCAACTGTTGGAACATTGCAAAAATCTCAGTCGCTGGCCATCCAGACTCCTTCTGGAACTACATATGAGAAGTTGCCTCCAAGCCCAGGTCTAATCATTGGAGCCCTTTTCCTGACAATTGGCATACTGATTATCCTCGCATCTCCATATCTCTTGCTCACTCTGTACCGTGGGAAGTTTTGGAGTACCCAAGCTTGGTTCTTTGGAATCGAAGGGTATAAACCACTGGGCGAGGTTGAGAGAGACTTGTTTGGATATGACCATGGCCGACTGAAGTGGAGTACCAACGGCAGCATGCTATCTGGTCACCGTCCAAACGCGAACGGAGACTGCGAAGGTCAAGAACCGAACGTTGACAAAATACTCGAGGAACTAGAGAGGGAGAATGCAGAGAGGGAGAGGGCGGAGAGGGGGAACGCGGGAACTGGTGCAAAACGGAGACTTTTCATGATTATTTGTACTTACACCATGACGGCAACGCTTTTCTTGGCACAGAAGCCCCCAGCCGTTGCGTTGGTCTGCGGAAGAGAGGGCGGGATGCAACGTGCTATTCTGTGTTCGTACGACTGGAAGACACAGACATATGTCAGAGAAACAGTCATCAGGATGAAGACGATGGTGCTAGAAAGAATGTTCCGGGTTGATCGATTCCGATTCGCACTATCCAGCCGACATAATCAACATACGACTACAACTGTGCCGGAGGAACAGCCTTTAGTCCCAAACACATCAGTGGCATCAACTTCAACGCCAACAACGGCTCCAACACCGGCAGGTCCCGGGATTGAAGAAGGTTGTCTGGAGGCAACTGATGAGGTGTCCAGTCCTGAACTAAGGACCGAGAAGAAAAAGTGGATCAAGGGGTCTTGCAGTTTCTTAAAATTGTAGCTCAGGAAGAGCCGGATGAGGGAGCCATTTCATTTGCAGAGAAGCTCAGCCTCTGAGAATTATATGTGCCTGTCATTTCATGTGTTACACATTTCGTCATGAGATATCATACGGAGGAAATAATGGATGGGGATCTTGGAAAGCGCCTGCGTATCGAAAGCTTAGTACAATAATTCCCAATTGAAGAGTCAGAATTTCAAATCATTCTCAGTGTATCGGACCTTAAGATCTAGTCCACGAAAATTTGTCGCTTCGCTTAGCGTATGGGAGTTCAGGGGGCGTACCCGCTAGACTTGATATGAAGATAACAGAAGAGTAATTGAATGCCACACGCGCTAGGCAAGCCATTGCCAATGTACGATAAAGCTCACGTGGAATCAAAATCCCTCCCACATTCCCAATTTCGTGCAGGATATCAGCCCATAAGCTCCAAGAATCGCCACAAGCTACACTTGCCCACTTTCTTTCCCATTCCACTCACAAAACAATTGTCCCATTCATTCTCAAATCCCTACTACTCGCCCCCACACTCACATTATAAGTCGTCCCCTGCTGTAACCTCCACTGCTGCCTCACCACGTCCCACACACTCAACTCCCTCCTCGTCAACTCAAACACGACCTCGGCACTCCCACCCGGCTGTACCATAACCTTATCAAACCCCCTCAACTGCCTCACAGGCGCTGTCGGAATCCCCAAATACAACTGCGCGATCTCTGCACCTGCCACATCACCAGTATTCGTGACCACAGCCGAGACATTAAACAACACATCCCACAGCTCCGGATGCCCACCTTGAACAATACTCACATTCGCATCCGGGTACTCCGCAGTCCTCATGCCAACTTGTGTAATTGTGAGATTGGAATACGCAAAATTCGTATAGCTCAACCCGTACCCAAACTCAAATCTCGGCTCAAGCCCCTTCTGATCAAACGCTCTATAATCAACGTACACGCCCTCCGTAAAGTCCTGCTGCGGAAACGGACTCGCGTCATTCGTTGAGTTGAGCAACGGTTCATAGTCTTCGTCTTTCTTAGCAATAGTATGGACCAGCTTACCGCTTGGATTCACGTCGCCGTATAACACGGCCACAAGCGCGTTGCCGGATTCCTGGCCAGGTAAGCCGGCAAAAATGACTGCTGTTACGTTTGTGTGCTCGATCCAGGTATCCACCACCCGTGGACCAGCGGAGTGCAGGATTACGATGGTGTTTGAGCAGTTCGCTGCTACGTTCAGGACCAGGTTGTCAGAGAACTCATCAGAGAGCGTGAGGCGGTCGAAGGATTCAGAGGCGTAGGCGTTGATGAAGACGAGGCAGACTTCGGTGTTGGCTTCTGGAACAGGATTCTCGGACCAGAAATCCCAGCGCAGGAGGCCGCGGTCGGCGAGGACGCGGTCTTGGAGAACATGGAAAGGAGAGATGACGTAGGAGGGTGTGTTGCTGCCGGATCCGCCACCGGTGATGAGAGTCCCGTTGAATGTGTTCCAGCCGAAGTTAACTTCGTAGCCGCCGCCGTAGCGGAGAGGGTTGGTCCATGGGACTGCTTTGACTTCGGCGTCGTAGCCGAAGATGCTCACGTAGCGCGGTGCTTTGAGAGGGAGTGTCTTGTTGACGTTCTTCACGAGAACATGTCCTGCCGCTCCAATATCCCTGATAATCTTGGCATGATCACCACGCACATCGAGAATTGGGTGTTGGACTGTAGGCGAGAAGATTTGAGACTCGGGATAACTGTTGTTCTGGTCGAGATAATAGTATGCAGCCATACTCCTCGTGACCATGTCATCAACTCTGCTTAACGCAACAGATCCATTGTTCACTGCCTCCGTCAGGTTCTTACCCCACCACCCGGCGTCAGGCATGGTGATATCGAGACCGGCATTCGCGCTCGCAACTCCAGATTGCTGACCTTCCCAGTCAGAGACAACCATTCCTTCGAAGCCAAATTCAGTCTTGAGGATTCCATTGAGCAGCTTAGAGTTCTGACACGCATACGAGTTGTTCGCACGCTGGTATGAACACATCACAGCCGCAGCGCCGGCCTTGAGGGCGTTCATAAATGGCCATGCATAAAGCTCGTGCAGAGTCAAGTCATCCACATTGGAGGAAATTGACTCGCCGAGATCGCTGGGCAGGCGGCGGTACTCCTGTTCATTGACAAGGAAGTGCTGGAGCTTATCAGATCAAGATTGAAATACGTAGAAAAGATTTGTACCTTAGAGCAAGCAATGACCCCTGCATCCTGCATCCCCATAACCACCTCCTCCATCTGAATACCCGTTATATAAGGATCCGGTCCAGGGCCCTCCCAATTCCTACCACCTCTCGCAAGTCTTCCTAGCGGTCCTCCCACAGGTCCAAGAGCAACGTTCACACCCTTGCCCTTATACTCTTCACCCAAGGCTTTACCATAAGCATACATGTACCCTCTGTCCCAAGTCGAAGCCAGATGTGAGCCGGCAGGGAACGCGGAGACAAAATCCGCGCCTCGGATACCATCAGGTGCATCTTCGAAGCAGAGACCTTTGAAGCCAAGACGTGGGATGGTGCCTGTGTGACCGACACAGACATTGTCTTCGTACCCCATGGTCAGGTTGATTTTCTCGGCTAGGTTGAGCTGATTGACGAACGCCCTAGCTTTAGCATAGGCTGCTGCCCATTTTGGGGACGAGGTCCCTTGGCCTTCCGCTATATTATGCGTGAGAAAATGCGAACGTTCACTATGAATTCTCCACTTACGGGTTGGGTACACAGGAGGACTTAGTCCGTACAACGGTACCTCACTGACATTTGTGTACCCTGCTGC
This sequence comes from Cairneyella variabilis, assembly GCA_001625345.1. Lineage (NCBI taxonomy): Eukaryota > Fungi > Ascomycota > Leotiomycetes > Helotiales > Cairneyella > Cairneyella variabilis. Next base: position 3,999 of record AYLM01003355.1, on the reverse strand, counting down.
CGCGGCTTGGCCCGCGAGAACAGCAGCCGTAGCAGAGAAAACTTTAGAAGTCTTCATATTGCAGTCACTGTTGAAGCCAAGATATTCTCCTGGAGCTTTGAGAAGTTCGAAGATGGTGACATTACTTATAATTCCAAGAAAATGCATTTTGCTCTCTAGGCCTCATCCCACTGATGGCGCAGCTGCACCAAGCCATTGGCAGAAGTTGGAGTAATTGTCGACGATCCTGCCGGCGTGGAAGGGTGTAGAGCTTATCTTTTGCAGTGGCTCAGTATTTGCCAAATTAAAAAGATGCGGAGAGCGACTGAGAGAGTACTCGGGGCCGAAAGATGGGATGATGTTGAGCGGGAAAACATCGGAAGAAAGCATCTCAGTGGGCTGAAGCGATTGGAAGCGCTTTGCAGATGTGACTTGAGCACCCAAAAGCAAGGTACGACGGGCAATCTGCAGGTCCCTTGGCCTATCATTCAAGTACCTGCTTTATCATCTTCTCCAATTCGAACATCGGAATGCCGAAAACATGATAAGATCCTGAACATGGGATATCTCCACATCCGTTCCCGCCTCTTTAAGCGGCAAGCATCCCCGATGAGCTCCTGTCGAAATTGACGAGCTTGAGCGCGGGTCAAAACAAATGTCCAAATGACTTTTACAGATCTCAAAAATATCATATCCAGACAACGTCTGCCAAAAAAGGTATTTTAAGGATTGTAGTCTGAAGTCGCTCGTGTGGACAAAAGAAGCGGCGCTGAATGGAAAACAACGCTTTCCAGAATATCTTCCAATCATGAGATATTTACAAGCAAAAAGAGAGTAATGTGATGCACGAACAGATGGAGGTCTATTAATTAATGTCTAGTCACATTAGACTGAAAACCTCAGAGGTTCGAAACTACTTTGATACCCAAGAGATTTTGAGATTCATATCTAGTGCCGCTTTTTTGTCCGGAGCGAGAGAGCCAACGCAGGACGTGAAGGTGCTGCGTGGATTGATTACAGGTTGATTCATCTCATTCGTTCCTGAATTGCTCTTTGTTTCGTTGGTTGACGACGCACGCATCATGCAAGGCTGGCCTATCAACCCCCCCAATATTATTCCGGTGACAAAAGTCGCCTAGCATCGATCGGTATGGCATGAAACAATGCGACCTCAAAAATACTACAAAGATTCTCGAGAATAAGAATTGACAATGAATAAGTAATTTCTGCATATAACGGAGTGCGACACGAAGGACTGCGGGTGACGGAGGAGCGAATGCGATGGCGGGCACTGGCCAACCTTTCGTGGTCCTCTCCTCAAATGGAATGCAGCCAGAGAGCTCCAGTTCTTCAGACGAAAGTGTCAGCCTCGCTCCGGATTCGATGTCATCTGGACTTTTGCTGATATTCCAAGCAGCTAAGACCTAGTCCAACAACTACACCTTCCACTGGAACACACGATACCAGTCGCGCCGCTTATCATATCAAAAACCTTACCGAGTTTGCCGAGAAGCTTGATCAGGTATGTATTATACGTGCCAGCCTCTGTCTATCAGGGGTCGTGTATCGGCTGATCACAATATTGAGGTCAGGCTGCAAAAGGCGTCTTCCCCAACAGAAACTGTTCGAAGTCTCGTTATGATGGCGTTAAAGTCGTGTTGATGAGATGGGGCGACGACCATGGTCTAGGCGTATCGTGCGAACTCGAGGATCTTGAGAAAGTATTTAGCAAAGGTTACGGATTTGAAACAGTGACATGGCTCATACCGACCGAAGACTCTCTGGATGATATTACGAGCAAGACCATAGCGCTGAAGAGAGAGACTGGACAACAGGGGAGGCTACTTATCGTGTACTATGGCGGCCATGCAGGAATGGACGACGCGAGGCAGCATGTTTGGTACCGGACAGGGAAACCGAATCAAGGATCGCTGGAATGGTTTGCGGTGCAGCCTCTCTTCATGAATGCGAAGGCCGACGTGCTTTTCATCCTGGATTGCTGTTCTGCTGCGTCAGCTACCACTACTCCCAAGTCCATTCCTGGAATCAAAGAGACCATTGCTGCATGCGGCTTCGAAGCCCAAGCACCAGAGCCAGGTGGCCATTCCTTTACCACAGCTCTTATCGAAGTGCTCCAAGATTGGATGCATCGATACGTGTTTTCTGCTGCGATGTTGCACTGCGAGTTACTGGCGAGACTGAAGCACCCGAAACAGAAGCGGGACATGTTTGGGAAGCTAGTCGAATCGAGGAGGTCGCCAGTGTATGTCGTGGCGACGGCCAATCCGAAAGCTATCAGCATCGAGTTGATGCCACGGCGAACTGAGGACAACGACAATGCCGCTGGCAAGAAGGCACGACCACTGAAAAGGAAACGACCACCAACCGATCTCATAAGACTCGCCATGGAGACCGAAGACTGTCGCAACCGCGTATCTGTCACCAACGAGCCTGGAACCAATCCGAGTCACCCAGGTCTCATTTCCTTGCCTCCATACCCACAAGACTACACCCCAGGAATGCTTAATCAGACCCTTCCTGAAGGCGATTTGCTCATACCACACGCTCTGCTATCTCTAGCTCTAGAGGGAGAGCAGTATCTGGAGATTGACGCTTGGAGAAATTGGCTGAGAGAATGCCCTGCCTTCATAAAGCATGTCAAAATTGAAGGGATGTACAAGAGCCAGTCTACTCTTCTAATCTTGTCAGTGCCGGTCGCGGTGTGGGATATGTTGTCTCCAAATCCCGCATGTAATTTCATCGGGTATGTCAATTCCGTCAACTACATCAAAAATGAAGATACAGGAGAGACACCGACTAAGGTGAGCCAAGACATACAAGTCTGGCTTGGAGACTATCACAAGAGTCGCATTGACGATTCTGCCATCGACCATGCTCAAGCCCTTAAGCAACACATCAAATCGAGACCTAGAGGAATAACTGGAATGCCGCAGCCAAGGTCGAATTTCTCAGGTGTCTGGACCTTTAGTTCGTTCGACTCGCTTATTGTAAGGGAAGGCTCCGAAACCTGCCAGCAGGCTTTGCCGTTCGAAGACGGTGATGCCGGACAGCTTTTCGACCTTGGGATGTCGAGGCAAGGTGAATGGTATCCAGAATTGTCTGCTTACACGGCTGAAGATGGAGAATACGGTAGATGGAGTGGGTCGCTTGCTTTGTCCGTATCGGAAGGATCAGACGCTCCCGAAGCCCCTCCCGGAGAACCAGTATCTGCTTACAGACAACCTGACCCTATCGAAGTGCAGCCTCAGAGACTTTCGCTCAGCCAGTTGGTCCCAAGATCACCAAGAGTGTTGACGCGTCGAGATTCTATAGCTGGGATGTCTATGCCTATGTACACCTTTGTAAGACCAATGAGTCCCTTAAATCGCTCGAGAATGGGTTCAGCTGCCAGTTCTGTCAGCTCCAAGTTATCATTTAGGAGTTGTGCTTCCAGCATGGCACCACCTTCTCCAAACCCGTCTAATGACGGACACGAAAGTTGGGATTGGGATGCAACAACAAGGGAGTCCGAAGATCAACCCCCATCCCCTCCAGGGACACCGCCTCTAGAACCACAAACAGACGGCGAGAAAACATTCTTGATTCGGCATGATGAGCAAGCATTTTCCTTGGTTAATAAGAGAAGACTCCGAAGTGGATGGATTATCGACTGGCTGGTTGACACGCAACAATACACACCGGGTTTTACGCAGAGATTTCGCACTGATGAGCCATTATTCATAATGGGCCGCGATCTTTTGCCACAGACGTGAAAGTGCCGGAAGGAGATAAGAGACGAGAGAGGATCTTGAGGACGGTGAAATGTTTTGGCCGCTGGAAGGGACTACCTTCAGTGTTGACTCTGCTCATAAATCAAATATACCCCTCCACCAGTCATCTTCCTTTTCTTTCCATCCTTCGCGCCACCAAAAGTACAGGACACTATCTTCTCTGAGTGATAGACCACTGGGTAAGAGCTGGAGATGGTGTAAGAAACGATGTATGAAGAAGGGGGGGGAC